>PVKP010055831.1:0-10850 GCA_004027715.1 Plecturocebus donacophilus
GGACCAGCACGGGGCGGCGGTGATAGGGCAGGGGGCCTCCATGACGCTCCACGGTCACGTCCCGCATGTAGGAGGGGTGAGGCAGCGGCCCCACGACCAGCTCACTCACGTTGGGCTGGGGTTGTCCACCAAAGAAGACGATGACCAGTGCCTCCCGGGCAGGTGGGGGGCTCCCCCTGTCCAGGTGGGCCAGGGCTGCTGCCTTGGGAGGCAGCTGCAGCTCCACTGAGAAGACACAGTTGTCCGAGGGCTGGGCCTGGGCTGCATCCACCAGCCCTGGCCCCAGCCGCCGGGTCAGAAAGCGCATCACAGCTGTCAGCTCCTCTCGGCTCAGGTCTGCAAACAGCTGGCTCTGGCCAGGGTGTGTCCAAGGCTGGGCACTGGGAGATATGGAGGGGCAGCGGGGAGGCTGGTTCAGCTGACATTCCCTCTCACCTCCTGTCTCACTCCCAGCCCCACTTTCACTCATGCCTGTCACCAGAACACTAAACAGGGACAAAATAATGAAGACAGCCATAGCTAAAGCTCCTGGGTCGTCTTCAGGCTCTTGGTTCTGAAGGCAGAGTGCAAACAGAACGATAAACAGGCAGAGAGGACCTGGGTGCAGGATGTTTCTCTCAGCCTCTGGAGGGTCCTGTTCTCTGTGTGGTGCTGCTGGTAAAGAGGAATGATGGATATTGTGAAAAACCCCAAGGGCAGAGGGGCTGGGGGTGGAGCTAGAGGGCACTAGGAATCAGGCCAGGTTCAGGAGGTGGAGCAGAGTTAGAAACTTTGACTTTAAAAGGCCCACGTAAGCCTCTGTCTTCCTGTTCCAAATCAAACCACTCACTCTGGGTCAGGGTGAATGAACCAAGTGGGCGGAGGGGTGGGTTTGGAGATCAGAGCTGGGAAGGCGCAAGAGGAAGGCAAGGTGACTGTCCTAACTCTCCTTTCTCTTCCCTCCAGATGGAACTTTTCTCCCGGCTGCAAGACTGCAAGGGAAACTCACCTGGCCACCCTCCACAGCCAGATTCCCTCCTTCCCTCTTCTAGTTTTTGTTTTGTTTTGTTTTTGAGACAGAGTCCAGCTCTGTCTCCTAGGCTGGAGTGCAGTGGCACGATCTTGGCTCACAGCAACCTCCACGTCCCGGGTTCAAGCGATTCTCCTGCCTCGACCTCCCAAGTAGCTGGGATTAAAGGCACGCGCCACCATGCCCAGTTAATTTTTGTATTTTCAGTAGAGATAGGATTTCACTGTGTTGGCCAGGCTAGTCTTAAAAACCTGACCTTGTGATCTGCCCGCTTCAGCTTCCTAAAGTGCTGGGATTACAGGTGTGAGCCATGGCATCCAGCCTTTTTTTTTTTTTTTTTTTGAGATGGAATCTCATTCTTGTTGCCCAGGCTGGAGTGCAATGGCACGATCTTGGCTTACCAGAACCTCTGCCTCCTGGGTTCAAGTGATTCTCCTGCCTTAGCCTCCCAGTTAGCTGGGATTACAGGTGCATGCCACCACACCTGGCTAATTTTTGTATTTTTTTTAGTAGAGATGGGATTTCTCCATGTTGTATAGGCTGGTCTGGAACTCCCAACCTCATGTGATCCACCCACCTCGGCCTCCCAAAGTGCTGGGATTACAGGCGTGAGACACTGCCCTCAGCCCCTCTAGTTTTTGATGTCCTCCAGGCTCTGCCCCCACCACTCTCTCCCTCCCCCATCCATCAACCAGAATCCTAGCAACAGCCTGAGAGAAGCCTGAGACTAAGATGAGAAAGCAAAGCAACTGACGGGGAGCTGGTGGCTGAAGGGCTGAGCCAGGTCAGCTTTGTGGAGGCCCCAAGCTCCCTAAGTCACTGCAGGGGACGTGCAGGGCGCAGAACAAGCCAGAAGCTGCCTGGCTCATTGGGGTGGGGGTGAGTGTGGGGGCAGGTTGCAGAGTAGAAACCGAGAACTTCATGTGTCCCCTTGCACTGGACTGATCATTAGTCCAGGGGAGAGGTCAGGTGTGGCTGGGCAACGTGGCTTTGGAGTTATCCCAGGCCTGAACATCCTTTTCCAAAATGGTGCCGACACGGAGAGTGAAGCTGCCTATGTGCTTCACAGCCAATGGCTGGGCAGATTCTTTTCCAGGTGACAAACATGTGGAAAGCCACTGTCATCTGCACAGCCAGGTCCCGAGAGGAAATGGAAGAGACTGAGGGTTCCAGAAAGGGGATGTCCTTCCCTCGTGTACCTGGAGAAGAATCCTCTTCAAACTGGACACATCTAGGACGACTTCTCAGGAAGAGATGTTTCCGCCTGTAGGGTCCAGCCCTACAGGGTCCTTTGAGCCCTCTCTGCTGATGTGGAGAGGAGAAACTGTAGAAATAAAAGACACAAGACACAGAGATAGAGAAAAGAGAGTTTGGGCCCAGGGGTCCACTGCCAACCAAAGTGCGGAGTCCAGCAGTGGCCCAGAGTGTCCGAACGCTCTGACTTTTATTGAGTACAAAGCTGGGGGCAGGGTAGGTAGGGCATTGCATTGGTGGTCAGCGATAGGGTCAAACACATCACATGTCATTTAGGTAGGGGCCTAAGACCTTCTAGGATCGAGATGAGGTGAGGAGCATAATGTGTCAGCTCCTTTCCATACTTGTCAAGAAAGAACAAAGACGTTAAGATTTATATTACTTTTACTGATTAACTCTTCTAAGAAAAAGGAACCAGGTGAGGGGCGGAACATGAGAGTGGACATGGAACGTGACCACTGAAGCGTAGCATCACATAGAGACAGTTAAGCACCCGGATGTCTGTGGGCCTCCCTGACAGCCGTCAGGCCTACCGCAAGAGCTCGGAGAATCGGAGTTTTCTCCTAACTCCCCCGAGGAAGGAGGCGTCTCAGCCATCTTGGACGTCACCTTCCCCAGCTGGCTAAGCCACAGGCGCTCTCCCAGCGCTGGAGCTGCCACACAGCCAAGGCGCCCTCCAGCAGCCCTTGCACGGGTGGGACAGGGCTTACGTCTTGCCTTAGGGTCATTTCTTTCCAACGTCACCCCAGGTTCACACTTCCGACCTGAGAGGCATTAGTAAAAGAATTAGGATTACCTATGAATAACTAAGATCTCCTATGAATAACTAATAACTAATACGGTTATGTTTCTAGTTACTTTCTTCTTCATTATTTATATGGAAATAGGCTGAGGCTTCTGGCTCCTGCCTCACCACTTACGGGGTCTCCCCACTACAGGAGCCGACCTTGAAGCTGATGCATTCACCTGGCAGAGAAGGGGAAGGGGATGTTCCGGCAAAAACACAGGAACCTGGAACAGCTCAGCACAAGCGGGGAGCAGCCAAGGATCAGCCTCTTTGGTGGGAGTTGGGGATGAGGATGGGAGTGGGCAGAGGATGTAAGATCATCAAGTCTTGTGTGGCGCATGTTTTCAGCAGGGTTGTGGTTGCAGGAAGGCAGTGAGACGGACACCTGGAAACCTCGAGAGTTTAACCGGATAAATCACCACCAGAAGGGTCAGCCTATCCAGAAATGTTTATGCCATTGGATGTATTTTGATAAAGAAACTTTGATGTGTTTTGATAAGGAAACTTGCCTGGTTTTTCTGTCTCTTGTTCATTCTCTTTCTTTTCTCTTTTTCTTTCTTTCCTTTTTTCCTCTTTTTCTCTTTCTTTCTTTTTTTTTCAAGACAGTTTTACTCTGTTGCACAGGCTGGAGTGCAGTGGTACAATCTCGGCTCGCTGCAACCTCTACCTCCCAGGTTCAAGTAATTCTCCTGTGTCAGCCTTCAGAGTAGCTGGGACTACAGGCGCATGCTACCATACCCTAGGCTAATTTTTGTATTTTTAGTAGAGACGGGGTTTCACCATGCTGACCAGGCTGGTCTCCTGACCTTGTAATTACAACCTCCAGCCTTGGCCTCCCAAAATGCTGAGATTACAGGTGTGAGCCACTGTGCCCAGCCTCTTTCTCTTATTCTTTAAAGCTGTAGAAGTAGTGGGGTTCACTTCAAGGCTGTGAGAAAAGTAGGGTTCCCCTTGTCCCCAGGATGGAATTTCAACATAATAACTCCCCTCTCCAGTCAGGCGAGCCCTCCTTGTCCTCAGGGAAACCAAGAACCACATTTTCTCTTTCTGAGCTGGTTTTCATGTTCTGTAGAATCTCTTCATGGAAAAGCTATTTTAACAAGACTTTTTTTTTTTTTGAGACGTGGTCTTGCCCTGTCACCCAGGCTAGAGTGCATGCAGTGCAGTGGTGTCATCACACAGCTCACGGCAGTCTCAAATTCCTGGGCTCTTGTGTTGCAGCCTCCCTAAATGCTTGGATTACAGATGACAGCTCCCTGGATCAACGTGGGAAGCAGAAAGGTTTTTGAGAGGTACCCTACAGAGGGCAGGTCTTTGGGGAATTTTGTGAGATTCATAAGTAAGGAGAGTGAGAGAGAGAGAGAGAGAGAGAGAGAGAGAGAGAGAGAGAGAGAGAGAGAGTGTGTGTGTTTGAGGGAAAGAGGCTAGAGCCCACTCTCCCACCCAAGCAAGGCCTTAGGGAAGTGAGAGCCTCAGAGAGGAACTCATGCCCAGGCCCCTCCTCTGTGTTCACCTTGGCAAGGCTTGGCAAGGGCAGTGCAAAGTGAGTTTAACAGGAGTGATCATTGTCCACTGAAGACTAGCAGAGAGTCCTGGAAAGTCCCAGATTGCATAGTCTGACCTAACCCTAAAGATGAGCACCCTCAACAAACATGCCTGGAGTTTAATTTCTAAGGTCATAGAGCTGGCTATCTAATATAAAAAAAATAAGGCCAGGCAAGGTGGCTCATGCCTGTAATCTCAGCACTTTGGGAGGCTGAGGCAGGCGGATCACCTGAGATCTTGAGTTCGAGACCAGCCTGGCCAACATGGTGAAACCCCGTCTCTACAAAAGATACAAAAATTAGATGGGCGTGGTGGTGTACGTCTGTAATCCCAGCTACTTGGGAGGCTGAGGCACAAGAATCGCTTGAACCTGGGAGGCAGAGGTTGCAGGAGCCAAGATTGTGCCATTACACTCCAGCCTGTGTGACAGAGCAAGACTCCATCTCAGAAAAAAAAAGAAGAAGGAAGGAAAGAAGAAAGGAAGGAAGGAAGGGAGGGAGGGAAAGAGGGAAGGGAAGGAAAGGGAGGGAAGTAAGGAAGGAAGGAAGGAAGGAAAGGGAAGGGCAGGGAATGAAGGAAGAGAGAGAAAGAAGGAAAAGAAAGAAAGGAAGGTAACTGGGCATGATGGCTCATGTCTGTAATCTCAGCACTTTGGGAGGCTGAGGCAGGAGGATTGCTTGAGCCCAGAAGTTCGAGATCAGCCTGGGCAAGATAGTGAGACCCACATCTCTACAAAAAAGTGAAAAAAAAAAATTAGCTGCTATTACACCTCAGCCTGGGGAACAGAGCAACATACTATCTCAGAAAAACAAACAAAAAGAAAAGTGGGTCAGGCGCAGTGGCTCAGGCCTGTAATCCCAGCACTTTGGGAGGGCAAGGTGGGCAGATTGCCTGATCTCAGGAGTTCAAGACCAGCCTGAGCAACATGGAGAAACCCCGTGTCTACTAAAAATACAAAATTAGCCGGGCGTGGTGGCGGGCGCCTCTAATCCCACCTACTTGGGAGGCCGAGGCAGAAGACTCACTTGAACCTGGGAAACGGAGGTTGCAGTGAGCCGAGATCGTGCCATTGCACTTCAGCCTGGGAGACAAGAGTGAAACTCCATCTCAAAAACAAAAGAGGTGAGGAAAGTGGCCACATCTCATGTCCTCACAGGGGGCTGCCATGTCCACATTCCTGGAGAAGTCCTAGTCATGCCCTGTGACTCAAGACTCAGGGATTCCCTTGTCAAGCTCCTTCATCTCAGGCCGCTGGGTCCCGGGTCCTAAAGATCTGAGCCTTGGCAGCACCAGTTCCTTCAGAACCTGCCATCCTCAGCCAGTAATCACTCCTAGACAATTGACCACAAGTCTGAGACCAAGACTCCAGACAAATTCTGTGGTCTAAGGAAGAGATTGAATTGGGGCATGGGGCTGGGGGTTCACCTTGCGGCCCTCCTGACTCAAGCTGAACTGATGCTCTAAGAATCTAGATGTTCATTCTGCCTCTCCTCATCTGGGGCCTGGAGCAGGTGGCATCATCACCATGCTGAGACATAAGGAGGCAGACACAACAGGTCACGTTTTCATATAAAAATGTGTGACAGTTGACACACAATTACACACACACCACAAACACTCATGATCTTTGGTCTGGAGATGGGGTTCAAGGCAACTAAATTCAAGTGAACAAGATGCTGAGTGGGTGGGAGTGGATATCTGAATTTCTTTGCTCCCACTCCCCCAGCACTGACGATGATGCAAGTAGCCATTAGAAGGAGCTGTAAGGAGGTGGGGACAACAGTATATGCATTGAAAGGAGAAGGTCAGCCCAGGCATGGTGGCTCACGCCTGTAATCCCAACACTTTGGGAGGCCGAGGCAGGCAGATCACCTGAAGTCAGGAGTTCAAGACCAACCTGGCCAACATAGTGAAACCCCATCTCTATTAAAAATACAAAATTAGCTGGGCATGGTGGTGCATCCCTGTAATCCCAGCTACTCAGGAGGTTGAGGCAGGAGAATTGCTTGAACCTGGGAGGCGGAGGTTGCAGTGAGCCAAGATTGCACCATTGCACTCCAGCCTGGGCAACAGAGTGAAACTGTGTCTCAGAAAATAATAATAAAAAAAAAGATGTACAAGCATGAGAAGTCAAAAGGAGTTACTAGAGGCCACGCCTGCTTCTCTGGCTCTCAGGAACTTGAGAAAATTTCATCCCTGGTCCCATTCCTTAACTCACTTTACCCTACCCTCAACCTCCTTCAAAAAAAATTGTAATTAAAAAAAAGTGTTGGGAGGCCGAGGCCAGTGGGTCACGAGGTCAAGAGATCGAGACTATCCTGGTCAACATGGTGAAACCCTGTCTCTACTAAAAATACAAAAATTAGCTGGGCATGATGGTGCACACCTGTAATCCCAGCTACTCGGGAGGCTGAGGCAGGAGAATCGCTTGAACCCAGGAGGCAGAGGTTGTGGTGAGCTGAGATCGCACCATTGCACTCCAGCCTGGGTAACAAGAGTGAAACTCCAACTCAAAAAAAAAAGTCAGTTCCTGTTTGGGCCCATTTATTGTTTATTTTGAATAGATAATATAGTCACATGTTTCAAAATTCAAAATGTACAAAAGGGCATAAGTGCAAAGAGCCTTCCCTCCCCTGTCCTCAACCTCCTGGTTCCCCTCCCAGAAGTAATCAGTGTTCACCCATTTCTTCTGAATGAATAGACATACATAAGCACACATGGATTTATATTCTCCTCCTTTCTAAAACACAAATGGGAAGTGTGCTATACATATTTCTGTGTCTTGCTTTTTTCACTTGAAGATTATTACATATTGGTATATAAAGACATACAATTATTTTTTAGATGCATAGTATTATAAGGCTGTATGAGAATTGATTTAACCAATCCTTTAGGGAAAAATGTTTCTGTTGTTTCTCAATTCTTCCTATTTCTTTGTTCCCATCCCCAATCCAGACCTCAGGAGGGATAGCAGTGATGGGGGGAACCCAAGCCTGGACCAGGCCAGGCCCCTTCCCATTAGGCCAGGCCCCTCCCCCCGCCAGCCAGGGCCCAGCTCATTTGCATGCCTGAATGTGACGGGACAGACCCTGGCTGGGTGGCTGGAGTTCTAGGGGCTTTGGCTTCTCACCTTTGATGCCCACCCTTGGTTTCCAGCCTCCTAAACAGGCTGTTGCTGAATACAGAGCCCGGGCACAAAATGACTATTCTTCATTATCATTTAACCCACAAAACCACTTGAGCTGCTTCTGTCACGATGACCATCCTCCTCTAGAGAGCGCAAGGCAGGCAGACACAAATGTGCAGAGGGAGCTGTCCTGAAGCATGTCCTGCCCCAGGACAGAGGTGGGAGCAACTCCTACTCCCAATAAGCAACAAACACAAGGGACACACAAGGATTGGCCACTCCAATTAGGTGTCCCATTGTATCTTTGAGACTTCCACAGGGCTGGAGAGGAGACTGAAGTTGATTAAGAACTGAGGGCTGGGGGAGCACCAGGGGCTGGGACATAGGGATATCCCGTCAGGCTTCAGGAGAAATTGCAGGATGGAAGAGAAGGCAGGAACAGGAGGAGGAGGAAGTAGGTAAGAGGGAGGAAGAGAAGGAAACTGGATGAGAGGGAATGTGAGCAGAGGCATCCCTTCCAGCTCAGCTATGGACTAGCAGGACTGGTAACCCTACCATGGGGTCTCCAGGGAATCATCCCCTTTTAGAGTCCTTGGAAATGGCCTAAAAAGATTTGGGAAAGCCAGACAACAAAAAAGGGAACCATCTAGGGAAGCCCTTGGCCACAGCTCCAGGCTCCAGGCTGGGCCATGCCTCGCCTCTCTGGATGGGAACTCAGCACAGCCGGCATCCACAAGGCCGAGTGTCCCCTGTGTCAGCCATCGCAGGCTCAGGAGGCTCCTGGCATAGAGGGGGATGCGAGGGAGGGCAGTAGAAGAAAGAGTCCTGGTGCAGGGGAAAGGAAACCAGGCTGCCGGCCCAGTGCCCAGCTGCTCCCCATCCCTCACGCCCTGGCCCTGGAGCCCTTGGCCACATGCCCCATCCCAGGGACTGCCTAGTTGTGAGAGAAGCCCCCGTGGGAGAAGGCAGGGAGGTCGGGGGCACAGGCAGCAGCCTGGGGCAGGCAAGCCAGGGAGTTGACCTCACAGGCCCCGGCATCCTGGTCCTCTCGGAAGTAGATGGAGTCAGCAGAGTAGAAGGAGGGGTCTTCGTCAAAGAAGTTGTAGGGCCGGAGGAAGAAGCCCACACCGTTCCCCACAGTCACTGTGTTAGGAATGTCCTCTGCATGTGGGATGTGCAGAAAACCAGCTGTCACCCAGGCCACCAAGTCCTAGCAGGGGAGAAGGAAGAGGATCACAAGGTCTGGCTTTGCTGAGGACATTTCCTGGTAGGGATCAGCTGCCAAGGAATCTTGAGTCTTTAAACATTTTTTCCTACTGGATAGAAGTCAAAGCATAAACAGTCCATTTCACATTAGGAACACTTGCCTTCTTGTCCCTGGCCTGCAGGCTCCATCTCTGACATTTCCCATTATATTGCCCTCTGCCTACCTACCCCCAGAGGGTGGAACCCACAGGCTACTTCAGCTCCTCTTCCCTTAACTCTCTAAGAGTTCCCCACAACTGAGGAAAGAGGGTGGAGGAGTGAGAACCATGGCTGGGAAGCAGAAACAGGCCAACATTGTGAAATTCATCAAGTCAGGAATGAGAGAAGCTTCAGATACAGGAGATGTCATTTTCCCTGGTAACTTCCATCCCTCCTTGAGTCCTGGAGCCTGGAAAGGATTCAGTCCATGAAACTGGAACTACAAGGGCTCTAGGATCTCAAGGCCTCAGGATCTCAGGATCTCTAGGATCTCAGGCCCAGGGCCTCACTCAGTGTCTGCATATGGACACCCAGCTCAGGAAGATTCCCTCAAAGGATAATAATCAGATCCCCTGAAATGCAGAAGGCAGGAGACAGCACCACCCCTGGGGACAGCAGGTGGTTTTCAGGGACCCTCCCAAGAGAAAGTAAGGCTCCTCCTGTGCCCCCGACCCTCGCCAGCTGACCTTTCCAGCAATGGTCTCATTGTTGATGAAGTCATTGAAATCCACAGTGGGGGTCCAAGGGTCATTTTGATTGAAGATGCTACTGCTACTGGGCTCCTCCTCCTTCCGCTGGGTCACAGCCAGCTGGTACCTAGGGAGGCACTGGTCAGGCCTCCATGGCCATTGACCCCATCCTGCTGTCTGATTATGATGAAAAGGAGCTGAGTGCTCAGAGCTCAGCTTCCCCAGTTGCATTCACACAACTGACTCGGTGCTACAGAATCCCTGACGACACCCTAAGAGGTGTCCTGTTTATCCCCAGCCATGTCACAGCACAACCCCTCTCACATCCAAAACAGAAGAGTTCTCACTCCTGGGCATTAGTCTTCAAGGGGAAAACGTGCCCACCACGGTGCCTTTGGATAACTAGAAAAGCCTTTGGCCAGGTGCGGTGGCTCACGCCTGTAATCCCAGCACTTTGGGAGGCTAAGGTGGGTGGATCACGAGGTCAGGAGTTCAAGACCAGCCTGGCACACCACCACGCCTGGCTAATTTTCGTATTTTTAGTAAAGACTGGTGAAACCCTTTAGTAAAGACTGGTGAAACCCAGTCTTTACTAAAAATACGAAAATTAGCCAGGCGTGGTGGTGTGCACCTGTAATCCCAGCTACTAGGGAAGCTGAGGAAGGAGAATCACTTCAACTTGGGAGGCGAAGGTTGCAGTGAGACTGTACCACTGCACTCCAGCCTGAGCAACAGAGCAAGACTCCATCTCAAAAAAAAAAAAAGGAAAAGCCTTCCTGAGAGATCTCTCCCTTCACATACAGTGTGAGCTGAGTGTCCTCCAATGCTCCTTTCCCACTCTGATCGCCCCCCTCCTTTCTGACTGCCGACCACTCACCTCTCCCAGCTGAAGCCTCTCTCCATGGAGCTGTCCTGCGGCAGTGGCTCCCCAGAAAAGCTGATCATCTGGATGCGGTAGCCCCGAGGGTGACCCCACTTGTTGCTGTGGTTGCTGACCAGGTACAGGTAGCGAGGGGTGGCGCCTCCCACAGGGAAGGCGGCCTGCTCCTCTGTCTCCAGCAACTTCCGGGTCACCTGCAGCCTCTGCATCTCGTGCTCAGGGCTCCAGGGCACAGCCATGGGGACAAAGGCCATATCCTCAGCCCAGACCCAGTTCTCCAGTCCTGCTCGGGGTAGGATGGGGAGGGCCTGTCA
>PVKP010055832.1:0-10848 GCA_004027715.1 Plecturocebus donacophilus
CTGGCTGCATGACTTGGGTGAGAGAACCACAGTATCTTCAACCCTACAGTGGTGTGAGCCGTTCTCATCTCAGTGCAGCTGTAGAATCAGACGCGTGATGGCGCAGCTTGTGCTCTCTACGGCACCTGGCCCACAGTCAGCAGCTTTCTCATCGTGGCTTAGCAGCCTCCTCTCTGGGTGGGGGAAACTGCTGCCCAATCACATAGTCCACTCTGGCGAAGGCTTGGTCCTCCCAGGCTGGCAGAGGAGGAGCCACCCATCACCCAAAAGTGAGTTCCCGGGATAGTGCCTGGCACACAGCAGGACTTCACTAAATGCTTGTGGAGAGAAGGGACGTGAGGAGGACCAAGGATTGCAGCTAATCACCACTGTCACCACTGCCACCATCTGGCTGGTCTTGGGTGCTCCTCCCCGTTGGGAGGGTGCTCCTGCCTCCTGCCAGGTGGTGGCCTGGGATGTGAGGACATCTGAGCAGAAGGGCTCCAGGGTCCAGCTGCCCCTCCCGTGGACACCTTAGAACCTCAGAGGGCCCACTCCCCACAAGCCACGGAGGAGCCTGGGGGTTAGTGTTATTCCGAACAGGCTTAGAGCTGATAGCAGAGGAGACAGCCAGGTGGCACCCCAAAGAGGACCCAAAGTCAGAGCCACAGAGCCCAGGCCGCAGAACAGCCAGAAGTATCTACGTCAGGCCTGTCACCAGAGGCCCAGGCACCAGCACCTCAGGACCCAGGCCATTTGGGCCAGGAGTATCTGCTCTCCCAGGACCCCATGAGATCACCCACGGTTGGCCACAGGTCCCAACCCATTCTCCAACAACAGGCCTGCTTTCTGAGCTTCAGATCTTCCAGAAAGCCTCAGCCGGGGGCTACTGTCTAGTCTAGCAGAGGCCTGGGGGAGGTCAGGGGAGGTGGGGAAGGGGCAGAGAAGGATGCCAGAGGGCCTCCAGTATCAGGCTCAAGGCAGACCTGCCTGACCCAGCGCAGAGCCGAGCAGATCCCGAGGCTGCCTGGGAGAAGCCACAGCCGACCAGAAAAGATGCAGCCCCTGCCCAGCCATCCTCTGCCCTCTGGTGGCTGGTGACCTGCCAGCCCCCAGCTTTCTGCACAGCTCAGCCCCACTGGGTAACGCTGTGGGCTGGGGAGAAGTGGGTATTTCTACACACGTGCTATGTCACTGTTAACAGCAGTGACTCAAGATGTGCATACATCTAATATACTCTTACTCACACGCCAGTCCAGACAGACCAATGCACAAACACGTACAGAGAGCCTTTTGTTTTGAGATGGAGTCTTGCTCTGTTGCCCAGGCTGGAGTGCAATGGTCTGATCTCAGGCCACTGCAACCTCCATCTCCTGGGTTCAAGAGATTCTCCTGCCTCAGCCTCCTGAGTAGTGGGATTACAGGCGCCTGCCACCATGCCTGGGTAATTTTTTGTATTTTTAATAGAGACGGGGTTTCACCATCTTGGCCAGGCTGGTCTCAAACTTCTGATCTTGTGATCCATACCACCTTGGCCTCCCAAAGTGTTGGGATTACAGGCGTGAGCCACTCTACCTGGCCACAGAGAGCCTTATGAGCACATGTGCATGGACATGCATGTGGCCACAGATATGCACATGTGCGGATACACACACACCATGTATACACAAGCAGCCAGCTACACCTGCCTGTGAGATACACACAGGTACACCTGTATGCCCACAGCACCTACCCTAAATACACACACTTGAACATGTTGGTACTCACCTCATTTTTTAAAGCTGTTTTAGTGAACTGTACATTCACAAAGCTTTTAGCATTCAGTGTTTCCTACAGCATTAATCCTTCAGGAACCACAGTCATGACTTCTGTCTTTTCTGCATCTACCCTAGACTGTTATTTACTTAACCTTTTAAACAGACTGGCTTTTTCACTTACATGGATTTTAAAGGGGAACTTTATATCCCCACTTTAAATGGAAAAATACATTTATCTAATACATTGAAAAATAGCATGCTATTCTAATCAAGTGTTTTTGGCTGGGTGCAGTGGCTCACGCCTGTAATCCCAGCTACTTTCGGAGGTCGAGGAGGGTGGATCACTTGACATCAGGAGTTTGAGAATAGCCTGGCCAACATGGTTAAATCCTGTCTCAACTAAAAATACAAAAATTAGGTAGATGTTGTGGTAGGTGTCTGCAGTCTCAGCTACTCAGGAGTCTGAGGCAGGAGAATGACTTGAACCTGGGAGGCAGAGGTTGCAGTGAGCCAAGATCTTGCCACTGCACTACAGCCTGGGCGACAGAGGGAGACTCTGTCTCAAAAAAAAAAAAGTGTTCTTCCAAGTAAAATGGTTTTACACACCCATCCCTGGATCCTGTGTGCCACTCTGGGAAAGCACTCCATTATTTCACTCCGGCCTTGTGACTCCTGTGTGGTGGGCAGAGCAGGTTTTATATGTCACAGGGTCGGTGTTATGATGAGGAAGTGGGAATTCAATGTGACTTCCCCCAGGCCCCATGACTGGAGCTCACACCAGCTCTCCTGCCCCACATCCGCTGCCCTTCCCTGCAGTGTATCCCCCAGTGTATCCACCAGCGGCCTTCCCTGCAGCGTATCCCCCAGCAGCACCTCGAGGAGGCACCTCCTAGCCTGCCAGGGCCACGGCTCACCCTCCCAGGGCTCTGTGCAGCCCTCCCTGGCCCCGCATCCTCCACCCTGCCTCTGTCATCAGCCATCCAGTGCTTATTCCCCCGCCCACTTCTTGGAATGTTCCCTCCACCTTCATGCTCTGTCCTGGGGTCTGCTGCCTTCCCTGCATGGCTCAGTGGGGCTGTTCTTCCTCCTGCATGCCTCCTTGCTCTTCCTTCATAAAACTCCAGCTCCTTGAAGTACACAGCATCAGACTCTGCTGCCCCCGACCCATGGGGCCGCGGTGGCTCCCATCCCATCTCAATCACATCACATTTCTTCCTGCGGGTCTCCAGCCCTACATGCTCTGGCTCCACTTCTGGGCCAGATCTCCACGGCTCTTCTGGGATCAGCTTCCGACACCTGCCACCGTGCAGGACACACACATACAGGACACACACACTCATTCCTGCCCCAGGGCCTTTGTCCTTGCAGTTCTTTCCACGTGGGAGGCTCTTCCTCCAATCTTTGCTTGGTTTGTTCCAGCTCATCATTCCGGTGTCACCTCCTCCAAGGCCCTCCCTGACCACTGTCTAACCACTCAGCCTCCTGGTGTCAAAAGCACAGCACTCTAAAATGTCCTCTGTCACGTTATCTCCTCTCCTTTTCACGCTTTTTGTCCTAGCACTTGTCATTTTATGTCCACTTGTTTCTTCGTACTCTCTGTTGACCCGCCAGGATGTAGAGCTCATGAAGATGGGGATCATCTGCAGCAAGTGGGTCCCCAGGAGCTAATGGGTGTCAACAATATTACACAAATGACACAGCCTGGCTGGAAGCAACTCCCACCCCCACTGGCCAATACACTACACAGGGATAAGGAACTGGACCTCACAACCTCCAGAGTCAGATCTTGTGTCAGTTAGCGTTCTGCCAGAGAAATAGATCCAATAGCATATTCCTTAACTAGCCTCTAGAAATTGGCCTACATGATTGTGGGGCTGGCTAGGCACATCTGAAGCTGTAGGGTAGGGTGGTAGGCTGGAAACTCAGGTGGAAGCTGAGGCTGCAGGCAATAGGCTTAATTGCTCTGTCCTTGGGGAAACCTGAGTTTTGTAATTAAGGTCTTTCAGATAATTAGATGAGGTCCACGCAGGTTAATCACATCTGCAAAATACCTTCACAGCAACACCGAAATTCATGGAGTTTTTATTTTTTGTTTTGTTTTGTTTTTTTTTGAGATGGAGTCTCACTCTGTCACCCAGGCTGGAGTGCAGTGGCGTGAGCTTGGCTCACTGCAGCATCTACCTCCCAGGTTCAAGCAATTCTCCTGCATCAGCCTCCCAAGCAGCTGGGACTACAGGCACACACCACTGTGCCAGGCTAATTTTCACCATCTTGGCCAGGCTGGTCTCGAACTCCTGACCTCAGGTGACCCACCTGCCTCAGCCTCCCAAAGTGCTGGGATTATAGGTGTGAGCCACCGGGCCTGGCCTAGATTCGTGTTTGATTACGTAACTGGGACCAGCCAAGTTCGCATATAAAACTAATCATCACAGTACTCTGTGTCAGCCTGGCACCCATATGCATCTCCTTAAACCACACTTAATCTCCAGATAAAGACAATAACAAAGCCATACTTCCACCTAAAATGACCCAACCATCCGGCATACAACAGAAAACACACCAATCCTTTCCCCAGAGAGAATGCAACGTCCTTATGTGACGTTCACTCTTCTGCTTGACATCTTGTCACTTCAATACTGTGATGATACATCTTATGTTAGGTGATAAGGGAATGAGAGAGAGAAGAAAACAAAAAGATTTTTTTTTTTTGAGATGGAGTCTTGCTCTGTCACCTAGGCTGGAGTACAGTGACGTGATTTCAGCTCACTGCAACCTTTGCCTCCCGGGTTCGAGCAATTCTCCTGCCTCAGCCTCCCGAGTAGCTGGGATTTCAGATACCTGCCACCACACCCAGGTAATTGATGTATTTTTAGTAGAGACTGGGTTTCACCATGTTGGCCAGGCTGGCCTTGAACTCCTGACCTCGTGATCACCCACCTCAGCCTCCCAAAGTGCTGAGATTGCAGGCATGAGCCACTGTACCTGGGCTAAAGATTTGTTTTATATCTATAATATGTATTAGCTATCACAGCATACAGGTTTGTATATGAATATACAAATATATTAACAACAAAATAAGGAACAGTGTAGGCCACCTACCTTTTGGTCCATGTTTCAACCAACCAACCGACTGACCAGTTAGAGCCCTTTCTAACCCCTCATGCTGAAGCACTGAGTTGAGAATCTCTGCTTAGTGGGCTCATATCATTAAATTCAGCCAGATCCAACACTATGGTCCTTCCACGATCTCACATACTTAGTATCTACTCCCATACCTATCTCTTGGATTTGTCTGTATAAATTGGAAAAATCATGCAGTTCTTTTGGTGGGTAGCACACCTCTTCATGAGTCACAGTGTGAACTTTTCTCTCTGGGGCCTGCTGAGACTTGAGTCTAGTTATAGGTCCAGAAAAGAGGGGTGGGCGTAGGATCTAAGAAGAATCAGAAGCGCCCTGCCAGGCAGCTACCTCAGGGAAGGCCATATCATTTCTCAAAGGGTTAAAAAGTGTGATGAGGTCAGGCACAGTGGCTCACACCTGTAATCCCAACACTTTGGGAGGCCAAGGCGGATGAATCACTTGAGGTCAGGAGTTTGAGACCAGCCTGGCCCATGTGGTGAAATCCTGTCTCTATTAAAAATACTTTAAAATTATTAGCTGGGTGTAGTGGTGTGTGCCTGTAGTCCCAGCTACTTGAGAGGCTGAGGCAGGAGAATTGCTTGAACCCAGGAGGCGGAAGTTGCAGCGAGCGAGATTGCACCACTGCATTCCAGCCCGGGCCATAGCATAAGCCTCCGACTCAAAAAAAGAAAAAAGGCCTAGCTGCAGTGGCTTACACTTGTAAAACCAGCACTTTGGGAGGCCGAGGCGGGCAGATCACAAGGTCAAGAGATGGAGACCATCCTGGCCAACATGGTGAAACCCCGTTTCTACTAAAAATCCGAAAATTAGTTGGGTGTGGTGGTGCGTGTCTGTAATCCCAGCTACTCGGGAGGCCGAGGGAGGAGAATTGCTTGGACCCAGGAGGCAGAGGTTGCAGTGAGCAAGATCGCGCCACTGCACTGCAGCCTGGGTGACAGAGCAAGACTCCGTCTCAAAAAAAAGAAAGAGTGATGAGTACGAGGGTAGGGAAATAACACCCACACATTTGCTGCAAATCTGTGTCCCCACAGCTAGACCCGGAGATGCGTAGATGGGCTGTTTCTACTGGCAGGGAACACAACAGAATTTAAGGATTCATTGTCCCCAGCTTTATTGGAATCTTCCCTTGTGTTCCCATTCCAATTTTCAGGATCTTATTCTTTTCCAGTGAATGCCCTCCCTTTAACTGAAGACACCCTGCAAGGCTGGAATATGGGAACTGGGTTTGCGTCATAATTCAGCCACATGCAAGATGAGACTTTGGGTTTCCTTGTCATGAATCTCAGCCCTGGCCAGGCGCAATGGCCCACGCCTGTCATCCCAGCACTTTGGGAGGTCGAGGCAGGCAGATCACTTCAGCTCAGAAATCTCGACCCTGCAGCTACAGGAGATAAAGGTCTCTTCTAAGGAAGTCACAGCAGCTTTTACGCAGAGCTTGAGCTGGGAATTGAAACCCTGAGCTCATCCTTTCTTTTCTCCACTTTGTCCAGTGTAGTTGGGAGCAACCAGCCAATGTAACACTTCTTAGTTTGACTACAATGTTCTAGGGAGAGTGGGTGTCTAAAATATAGCCAAGGGGGACAGATGCAGGGGACAGTGTGGGTGCTGGCTCATGCCTACACTACCCCCCGCATCATGTGGGTGGTGTCTTCTCCCAGTTATGACAGGGGTAATGGAAGGGATGTACTGCAGGATTTCTGGGCCTAACTGGGCAACTTCCACAAGTCGGAACTCATGCTCTGAACTTATGACTTCCTCTGAACTCACGCTCAGCCTCCAATCGCGGAGGAACCCAAGGCTGAGAGTGTTATGCTTTCAATGCTGTGTATGATCAGCACCCCTAGGTCTCCCTTTTCTCCAGTCTCAATCTCCCTACCCTCTCATACGTATGTGGAATTCTCTTCAGTTCCTTCCATACCACGTTCCCTCTGCCTTTGCACAGGCCAAGCTCTCTTCCTCTCTCTGCCTGTCACGGCTGCTCACCCTGCAGCCTGTCGGTGGCACGCTTCCGTTCCTGCACAGGAGTACTGGGACGGGGCTGCAGGTGTGATTTCCTCATCCTCGTACTCATCATGCCTGTCTGCCATCACGGCGATACTTGCCACCCACAGTTGACTGTAAGACCCAAGAGGGTAGGGGCCATGCTCAACCTATGCCCCATTCTGTCTCCTGGCCCCCATGCCATATTTGGCACATGAGGACAGCTAAAAAAAATTGCAGAAGAGGTCCACTGCCTGAGAGGCAGTATTTCTAGTCTCAGGTCTGCCTGTTAGGGGGGTTTGAGACCTTGGAGAAGTCTCTCATCTCTGCAAGCCTCTACAAAATGGGAGAACACCTAGATTGCAGGGCTAGCAGTAAAACAAAGAGACTATCCCAACACATATCCAAGTACTTTGAAAAGGACCAAATAATTGTTACATAAAACCAGGGATTCTCCAGGGGACCTGGAGCCTCCCACTTTGTCAGACTATAGACAGGTACGGCTTCTCATCTCCCTCCTGGCTGTGTAAAGAGTATTTATAAGACTATACTTTGATGGATAATTTCTATAGTTGGTTACCAGAGAAGTTTCTTTGACCATGTAGAACACTGGTAAAAATAAAAAAATCATTTATTTCTATAATTTTTTTTGACATAGAGTCTCACTCTGTATCCAGGCTGGAGTATGGTGATGTGATCTTGGCTCACTGCAAACTCCCACTCCTGGGTTCAAGCGATTCTCCTACTTTGGCCTCCTAAGTATCTGGGATTACAGGCACCTGCCACCATACCTGACTAATTTTTGTATTTTTAGTAAAGACAGGGTTTCGCCCTGTCAGCCAGGCGGGTCTCAAATTCCTGACCTCAAGTGATCTGCCTGCCTCAGCCTCCAAAACTGCTGATATTACAGCCATGAGCCACCGCGCCCAGCCAAAAATAAATTTTTGAAACGGTTTATCTTCCTTGTTTATTGTGTAAAATGTCACATCTAACAAAGTATGTCTGTTATGTAGAATGCCAAAGGAGGTGCTGATTTAGTGACTCATTACTGAACTTCCCAAAATGAGGCACATGCATCAGTCCTAGGCCATTCTCAGGAAAGCAAAGTCCCGGCTTCAGGCATATTAAAGGCCCCAGAAGCCCTGCAGTGAAGAAATCTATGAACTTGGATCAGCCTGAGGGTTCCACAATGTACTTGATCATGAAGCTCATTTGGGGGTGGGGGCGCAGGGAGAGTGTTTCTTCTACAGAACTAGGATTCAAGAAATTGCACCTTAAAAACACAGACGTAGAAAGCTGCTATAGTCAGAGCTGAAATCTGGGGTTTTGTTTTTCAGTTATTTACTTGCTACTTAATAATAAAGGCCCAAACCAATAATTTCCTACATATTTAGAGTGGTATGTGGCCCATGATCACACCACATTGAGTAGCTGTGGTGGAAGTACTGAATTTCTGCCAGGTCATACCTTGTCAGCTGTCGTAGGCTTTTAACTGAGAGTCCCATTTCTCCCAGTGGGGATGGGGCACCAATCTGAACCCCAGTTAGCTCTGTTCAGGGGCACCTTCCCGGCACTATTTTGGGCCTGAGGAACCCAGAGTTTAATCTACAAACTGACATTTCAGGGGGTGAAACCCCCACTCCTTTAGAAACAGATGGTACCACAGTTGCCTGGGGCCTTGGGCCCCTTGCCAAATGGTAATAGCCTTGCCTCTGAAAAGCAATGGGCTTTTCCACCCAAGACTTTGGGAATTCTTAATGTTGGTTTTCCTAAACCAGCAGGACCTGATTCCCAAGCATGTGCAGAATCCAGCTGTTTGGCAGGAAGAGCACATCTTGAGGCTGAGCTTTTACTCCTGCTGCCATCCTTCTTTCCTTGAGTTGGAGAGGTAATTTCATACCTCATTTCCACTCCCCCCCCACCCCATCATTTCTATACCTACTCTAGTTACAAGTCATTTCTTCCTTGAAGCAAATTATCACTTCACCATTTGTGAAGTTATTGCCTTCTGATGGTTCTGTTCTAGAGGCACACAGTTATTTGAAACTTTCTGGTATTTAACTCCTTACAAAAGGATCTCAGTGGCTTTGAAAGCATAACCACACATATCTTTGTACCTATCTAGCGTCTTGCTATGAGTCTTTAGTGAATATGTTTATTTCATGTAAATAAATGTTTATTTTATGTAAACAATATTTCCAATAAGAATTTAAATGACCACAACCATGATACAAAAGGCTGATTTACTTTGTCAAGAACACCTATCCATAACATTACTCACATGAAAATATATAAAACTTTGCTTTAAAGATTAGTCACTGGCTGGGCGCAGTGGCTCACACCTGTAATGCCAGCACTTTGGGAGGCTGAGGCAGGCAGATGACCTGAGGTCAGGAGTTCAAGAACAGCCTGGCCAACATGGTGAAACCCTGTCTCTACTAAAAATACAAAAAATTAGTCAGGCATTGTGGTGGGTGCCTATAATCCCAGTTACTTGAGAGGCTGAGGCAGGAGAATCACATGAACCCAGGAGGCAGAGGTTGCAGGGAGCTGAGACTGTGCCACTGCACTCCAGTCTGGGTGACAGAGTGAGACTCCATCTCAAAAATAAAAAATAAAAATAAATAAGTCACCACAGTAATAAAGGATTAAAATCACAAACATAAGCTCAGCTCACACTAGCATGACCTTTGAGCAGGTGAAACTACTGCAGATTTGCCAAGGTGGAAAGTACTTAACACCACTGACTTTAAATTTGGAGAATTTAACTTTGATGGGTTCCTACATAAGCCAGCGCTGTTTAAATCAGGAAACGGGGGAAAACACATTGTTAGTAAATTAAAACTTTCAAGCTGGGTGTGATGGCACATGCCTGTAGTCCCAGCTGCCCAGGAGGCTAAGGCAGGAGGTGACTTATGCAAGGAGTTTGGGGCTGTAGCCCGCTAACATGCCACTTGTGAGTAGCCACTGTACTCTGGTAGAGGAACAAAGCAAGACCACATTTTGAAAAAAAAGAAACAAAAACTTTCATGGCCTTACCTGATCATTCTTACTGGCACAGAAAGTCTTCTTTTAAGAAAGCAGCATTCGGAGGAGAGATCCAAGATGGCCGATTAGCAACAGCTCAGGAATGTAGCTCCCAGTGAAAGCGCAGAGAACGAGTGGACGCTGCACTTTCCAACGAATTTTTGTTGCCCACAGACCGGGAGATTCCCGGCAGAGGAGCCACACGGGTCGCCAGCGCGACTCTTTTGGCCGGCACGGCTCTTTTGCTGGTGCCCCAGCGCGGCGCTTCCCGGTGCGGAGTATACGGGACGGTTGGGCTCGGCTGGTCCCATCCCCACAAGGAAAACAGCAATTGGAAGCACTGAGGACTGAGAGTTTCACAGCAAGCACAGCGAACTTGGGAAGGTCCGGCTCTGAGGAGAAGGGGCGTCCGCCAAAGGAAAACTAAGAAACCGAGAAACTTCATCACCGGGCAGAGAGAGATCCAAGATGGCCGCGTAGCAGCGGCTCAGGATTGTGGCTCGCGGTGAGGGCGCAGAGAGCGAGTGGACGCCGCAAATGCAGACGAATATTTGATGCCCACAGACTGGGAGATTCCTGGCGAGGGAGCCACACGGGTCGCCAGAGCGACTCTTTTGGCCGGCACGGCGCTTCTCTGTGCGGAGTGTGCGGGACTGGCTGCCCTTTTAGTCGGGCTTGGCGGGTCCCATCCCCACAGGGAGAACAGCGGTTGGAGGCGCTGAGGACGTAGAACTAGCACAGCTGAACCCAGGAAGGCCCAGCTCCGTGGGGAAGGGGCGCTCCCCAAAGGAAAACTAAGAAACAGAAAAAACTTCATCACCAACAAGCCGGACGTCCACTCAGAGACCCAATCTGAAAGTCGGCAATTACAAAGACGACAGGTGGATAAATCCACAAAAATGGGAAGAAACCAGTGCAAAAAGGCTGAGAACACCCGAAATCAGAATGCCTCTCCTCCTACAGG
>PVKP010055833.1:0-10846 GCA_004027715.1 Plecturocebus donacophilus
TTTTTCTGTTTCTTAGTTTTCCTTTGGCGGACGCCCCTTCCCCACAGAGCCGTACCTTCCCGGGTTCGCTGTGCTTGCTGTGAAACTCTCAGTCCTCAGCGCTTCCAATTGCTGTTTTCCTTGTGGGGATGGGACCAGCTGAGCCCGTCCGTCCGTATACTCCGCACCGGGAAACGCCACGCTGGGGCGCCGGCAAAAGAGCCGTGCCGGCCAAAAGAGTCGTGCTGGCGACCCGTGTGTCTCCTCTGCCGGGAATCTCCCGGTGTGTGGGCAACAAAAATTCGTCGGAAAGTGCGGCGTCCACTCGTTCTCTGCGCTTTCACTGGGAGCTACGTTCCTGAGCTGTTGCTAATCGGCCATCTTGGATCTCTCCTCATTTCTAAATATTTTATATGTATTTGTAAAAGATTAATGACCTTTTAAAAAATATAGTTATAATAATACCTTTATCATACTTTTACAAATTAAGAGTAATAAATTGCCTTAATACCATAAAAATGCCTTGTTACTGTTTAGTTTCCTTCATTTATATGTATTTTTTAGCTTATTTGAATTAGGATCCAAATGAGATTCATACATTGCAGTTGGTTGATATGTCTCTTAAGCCACTTTTAATTTAAAGCTCTCCCTTTCTGCTACCCCTGCTCATGTACTTTGAGATACTATTGGAGAAACCCAGTTGTTATCCCATAGAGGTTCCCTCATTCGGGATATTGCTGATTGCATCTAAGTGGTGTTGTTTAATATGTTCCCTGAGTTTCTTATAAATTGGTAGTTTTATCTAGAACAGTGGTTCTCAGGACCCTTTCATACTTATAAACAGTATTGAGGACCCCAAAGGGCTTTTGTTTATAGGGGTCGTATCTACTAATATTTACTGAATTAGAAATTAAAAGTGAAAATTTTAAAATAATTTATTTATGTACAAAAATAATATACTTGTTATACATTAATGTAATTTTTTACAATGAAAAATGACCATTTTCACAAAATCAAAACAAATGAGTAAGAAAAATAGCATTGTTTGCATTTTTTCAGATTTTTATGGCTTAGACAGATAATCATATCTATTTTGCATTCAGTCTGTAATATATTGTTTTATTTGAGGTGTAGGAAGAAAGTCTAGCCTAGCAAAGAGGTGTAGTTGGAAAAGACAGAACTATTTTAATAGCCTTTTAAGATAATTGTGGATAGTCTTCTTTGACCTATACCAAAACTCAACGAGTAGTGGTTTCTTATAGGTTAGTTGCAATGTAGAATATGAAACTAAATTCATGAAATTTTCTTACTCTGTATATTAAAATTCATTGTTTTAAAATTTTGAGTGGAACTTCTGATTTTGTAACATCATGCCACTGGGCATTTGGAAAATGTCGGTTCATTCAGTTATGTGGATCTTATAAATGTTGGCACATTTCATTAACAATATAAAAAAACACATTCCTTGAAATTATGACCAGTCCCATCAGAAGAGTATCTAAGTGTAGGGAAGTTGTCAAGCTCACAGTGGTGGAATCAAGTTTTCCAGAATATTAATTTTCATTTGAAGGTTTGAATTTTATCATCAGCTATAACACTCCTAGTTGTTTTCCTTCGAGTGACAGACTCACTTTTTTCATTTCTTAGAAAATGTCTACCAGATACCTGAGTCTGAATACTCACAGTTTGTCATTTTCTTAATGGAAAAATGGTGTTCTGTGGAAAAAGCAGCTGGTTGAGCTTGCAGCTGAAATGCACAAGTGCTTTGCTTCAAAATGACCATCATATTTCAGTTACAACACAAGTGCTGTATGCAGACTTCCCATTTCATCACAGATACTATTAAAAAGACATGAACTTTTATAAAATGAATCCTTCTTTTTACCACTTCATCAAGGGCATTCTTAAGGGTTTTAAAAAAACTGTAGCCAGTGACTGTAAAAAAAATGCAATAACTGCTAACACTATTTGGTGCCACTTATTGATTTATACTAAAGCTAACAGTTTTACCCACTTCTGCTTTTATACAGTCAGTGCAGATGTCAACACAGTAGAAAAGTCAAATAGAGTCTTAAGATTAATATGAAAATAATTGGTCTTACACAGTCTCCTAAGAGCGTGTCAGGAATCTTCCAAGGGTCTGCAGGCCAGACTTTGAGAACTGCTGATCTAGAAGCTTGATCAGAATCAGATTCAGTTTTTTTTTGCCAGCAGTATTTCATAGGTGGTATGTATACTTCTATCAGAAGGTTCATGATATCTAGATATGTGGTCATTTCTCTTTTTCTGTTGTTAGAAAACAGTGAAGGTCATTGTCTAGATGCCATTTCATTAGAGGTTACAAAATGGTGACATTTGATCATTTCTTCTCCATTTACCAATTGAAGTAAAGAAGCATTTCATTAATTATTAGGTACAATGTATATAGAAAAGATAATCTCAGGTACAATGTATATAGAAAAGACAGAATATGTACTTGATTTTTAAATTTTTATTATCATTTTTAAAAATAATGTATTCATTCCCTAGCATTCTCCAAAGATATAACCAGTGATTTTTTTTTTGTATCATGAATTCATGGATTTAAAAATATTTGATCTGTTTCAATCCTTTCAACTATTTCTTATGTTCAAATTGTTCCATTGATATAACCCCAGTAGTTACTTTTAAATGTTTAATTGAGGTATGTTTTATACATTCCCTGGTAGTTTGTGAGAGCATCCTTGCTTTCTAGTATGATGAGATGTGAGATGTTCCAGGCTCATCTTGTCCCTATCTTGCTCCAAACGTGGAAACAGACTTTTTTTTTTTTTTTTTTTTTTTTTGGCCAGGCTGGAGTGCAGTGGTGTGATCTCGGCTCACTGCAACCTCTGCCTCCTGGGTTCAAGCGATTCTCCTGCCTCAGTCTCCTGAGTAGCTGGGATTACGGGTGCACACCTACCTGATTTTTGTAGTTTCAGTAGAGATGAGGTTTCACCAGGTTGGCCAGGATGGTCTCAATCTCTTGACCTCATGATCTGCCTGCCTTGGCTTCCCAAAGTGCTGGGATTACAGGCATGAGCCACCATGTCTGGCCTAACTTTTTTTTTTTTTTTAAAGGAACTCAGGTTTTAAAATGGGAAATGGTAATTAGAGACCACAGTCTGGGTGCAAGTTGTGTTCACTGTAGTTAGGTCATTTTCTTCTAAGCCTTTTCAATGGACAAATCTGGGAAATGTGTTTATCACAAACTCATGCATTCTTGTGCTGTTTCCAGGGTTGATTGAATACTACTAGTTTTTTCCTTAACCACTTTCATCCTACATCTATAATCCTTTCCCCCATGCCAAATATGTTCCCAGCCATTCTAATATAATTATTCATTTGTTTTTCAATTCACAATAAATGTCAGCCTCAGAATAATAATACCAGTGCTTCTATCAACCATACTGAAAACAGTTAAAGATTTGTGTTGCAGCCTGTTGTCCTTAGGGACATCCCTATAGATTTACAATCCAATTATTATATATTAAAGCCACTCGGAGTAATTTCTATGTTATGCCACAAACTCAATAGGCTGATAGGTTTTTTGTTTCATTTTGTTTTTTGTTTTGAGGTATTGCTTTTTATTGTTTTGCTTCATAATTATATAAACTATATGGTTCCAAGGGCAAATATACAAAACAAAATTGTTCAGATTTAGTTTCTATTCCTATCCCTTCTGTTTCCTTCCTTTTTTATAGTTGGGAGATACACACACATGCGTGCATGCATGCATGCACAGACAAATATGTGTATGTTTGTACTACCATTCTGAGGTAACAGTAGTGTACTATCCATACTTTTCTCTGTTTTTTGTTAATTATATATCCTAGAAATTATTCCATAGCCATACATATAGTCCTCGTTCTTTTTCCCTATGCTTAGTATTCTATTGTGAGGATGTATTGTAGTTTATTCAGCCAGTCCTCTGTTGATACACATTTAGGTTGTTTGCAACAGTTTTTAAGCTGATTGCCTCATAAACCTATTCATAAATAGGGAATTCAATTTTTTATAATTGTTAGTTTTGGTTTTAAGGTTCATGCTTTGCTTGCCAGTTTTGAGAAACAAGTTACATGTTTTAAGCCTGTTTCGCATTTTTTTTTAACAGCAAGGACTAGATTTATTCAGAGGTCTCCCTCTGTCACGTCCCTGTGCCAGTCTAGTGCTGTTTGTATAAACCAGCCTTTAAGACTCTAGTCATAACATCACGTGTCACAGGAAGAGTGAGTAATAGATCTCCTGGCAAACACTGTTAGCCTGCTCCAGGTATTAAAATGTTGCCAGGTGTTAATAGCCTGGAGGCCTGGAATTCCTAATTGCTATAATCAGAGCCTGAAATTTTTAAAGTTTGAATCATTACAACCAAAGCCAGATTTGGTTCAGTTACTTTAATTTTTCTATAATTTGCAATCAGAAAATAAAAAAAAAACTATAACTTCAATGTTGTTTATTGTTAAGAAGGTTTCAATGGCTGAAATTTAAAATGTAAATTAACTATTAATTTAGAAGGCACAGTTTTTAGTTTTCAGCTGAGGTGAATGTATTTTTTTATTCCTGGATCTATAGCCATGCCTTTGAATTATGATCTCATTCACTTAGACACATCTTTTTCGCTCTTCTTCTTTTGAGCTGTTAAAGATGCTTTCTTCAGTCTTTCTTCTCAGCTTTACCTCCTGTTTTTTTCTCACATGAATTCTTGATAATTAAGTAATCCTTATTCCTGGGACACTAAATGTTGTGAAGACAAAGGAGATCTATGCAAGTTTTCTCACCCTACGCAAAGAAAAAGTCTCTATTAGAACTCTGAAAGTGATATTTGCTTATGTAGTCCAGGGCCTTTGAAAGAAAAGCATGATGCAGAACTTTTGTCATTATTTGTGTTCCTGGTGTCATTTCCTTCTCCCAATAGGACCACTTTTACTTAATACAAATCTGGATCCTCCACTACTCAAACGAAATACAACGCAATTGACGTCTTTTGTCTTTGATAACACACCTATTCCAAGCACCAATAATTCTGGAATGGAAAGCATGTTTCATTTCCTTTCTTTGTTTCTCTGTTGGAGTTTGATGCTGATATTACTGAGATTTCTAATGGACAGTGTAGGGAGGAGAAGGCTGATTGATGGTAATCTATTGTACTGCTGCTGAGAAAAAACACAACTCAGGGCATTGGTTGTTCTATACATCCAGATTTTTTTGACTGGCAATGTTAGATTTTACATTTTTTTTTCTTTTTTAAAACTTTCCAACTGTTAAGTTCAGGGGCACATGTGTAGGATGTGCAGGTTTGTTACATAGGTAAATGTGTGCCATGGTGGTTTACAGCTCAGATCATGCCATCACCTAGAAATTAAGCCTAGCATCCATTAGCTATTCTTGCTGATGCTCTCCGTCTTCCCAAGCCCCAACCCCACCCTCCGACAGGCCCTCGTATGTGTTGTTCCCCACCACGTGTCCATGTGTTCTTATCATTGAGCTCCCACTTACAAGTGAGAACATGCAGCATTTGGTTTTCTGTTCTGTGTTAGTTTGCTAAAGATAATTGCCTCAGGCTCCATCCATGTTCCTGCAAAGGACATGATCTTGTTCCTTTTTATGGCTGTGAAGTATTCCATGGTGTATATGTACCACATGTTCTTTATCCAGTCTATCATTGATGGGCATTTAGGTTGTTCATTGCAGTACTATTCACAATAGCAAAGATTTTACATTTGTTTAGAAGGTGTGATAAAGTTGCAGTTGGGTCTCTTTTATGTATACCAAAGTGACTGTTCTTTTAGTGAAAAAGCAGTAGGTTTGGTAGTTAAGATCATTGGAATCAGGCTTTCAGGGTTCAAATCCTGACTTCACCATTTGCTGAGTAGCTGTGGGCACTTTCCTCTCCTCTCTGAGCTTCACTGTCCTTATCTGTAAAATGAAGTAATATTAGAACTCATAGGATACAGTTTGAATCTATATAGAGTTAAATGGAGTAATGTACATGAAGTGCCTGCAGTATAACACAGATTGAGTATCCCAAATCTGGAATCCTGAAATGCTCCAAAATTTGAAACTTTTTGAGCATGTAAAGAAAGTGCTCATTGGAGCATTTCAAATTTCATATTTTTGGATTAGGGATGGTCAACAGATAAATATAATGCAAATATTTCAAAATCCCCAAATACCAAAGTTTAAAGCACTTCTGGTCCTAGATACTTCACCTGTAGTCACTTAATAAATGTCAGCTCTCCTGTCTCCTTCCACTTTCCCCTCCTTTCTCGAAACATTGTCCATGGAGTAAATTTCATTACTTAAACGTTTTTCCTAGTTATTTGCCATTGACTTCTGTTATAAAACCGGAGATAGATTCCCAAAGAATACTTGCTTCCACAGGTACTGATCTAAAACGACTCCAAAACAAAGGAGTTAAGATTGTTACTGCTTAGAAATTGACTACCAAAATGATGGTAGACATCATTTGTAGAACTAACTAATGCTTTCTTCCTTTCTTTCCCTTACATCTCTGTACAATATTACAGTGTTTCTTTCTACCCACTTCTCAAATCATGAACTGTTGAGGTTAATGGAAAGTTTCAAATCTTGAAGCTCCGAAACTACCTCCCTTACAATAACACACTTCCACCAATAGATGCCGCCCTTTCACTTCTTGAGTGTACAGTCTCCTGTGTGGCATTTGCTTAAGGTAGAGCTTGCTGGCTATGTAAAATGAATGATAAAATTACGGGACCAGGCTGGGTGCAGGGGCTCATGCTATAATCCCAGCTTTTTAGGAGGCTGAGGTCAGAGGATCACGAGCCCGTCTGGGCAACATAGTGAGACCCCCATCTCTACAAAAAATAAAAGCAAATTTGAAAAAGTTAGCCAGTCAGGGTGGCATGTGCCTGTGGTGTCAACTACTTAGGTGGTTGAGGTGGGAGGATTTCTTGAGCCCAGTAGTACAAGGTGGCAGTGAGCTGTGATTGTGCCAGTGTACTCCAGGCTGGGCAACAGAGCAAGATCTTGTCTCAAAAAAAAAAAAGTTACTGAACCACTTTAGAAATTTGACATTGTGTGAAGTGAGTTTCTTTGAAAATAGGGAAACCTTGTAACACAGACCAATAAGATGAACATTACATTATACCAAGAAGGGTGAATGGCCCAGGCTTTAGCTTTCACCTTGAGTGAGTCACCCTTCTCTTTGAATTTCAGGTTTGTGGTCTGTAAAAATTAAATGTAATACTACCTGTCCTGCTTTTCCCACAGGGTTGAAGAAAGGATCAAATGAAATATAGGTTGGATTATTTGAACTAAGTTTACTTTCAGAACTTTAGTAGAATTTTATTAGCCAAGAATTATGAGGCCACTGATGTTTATTTTTGGTTCATTGTGTATTAAGTATTACTACTTATTTTTATTTCTCATTCTATTTTATTGTTACAAAAAAAATGAGCTCTTTGAATGATGACAAATAATTCAGAAGCGAGGAAGCCAAGGGCTCGTTAAGCCTGGATTTCTGGTATGACTCCGTTTGCTGATGATAGTAATATTATCATCACTTTAGATTTAGGTAGCATTTAATATAAAGTTGCATTCATGTTTTGTTCTTTTGTTTGGCGATGCTTACAGTGTTTCTGTGAAGCAGGAAGGTGGGGTTTCTTATCCTTTAATAGTTTGAGGAACTGGAGCCCAGAGACATTTTACAAAGGCATCTTTCCTACTTAGTGTCAGAATCAGGTCTAGAACCCAAATCCCTAAGTGGCTTCCGGTCTCCATTAATTCGTAAGTGTGTTTTCTAACATGAAAAAACCCAAAAACTGTACTTACATATTAAATACTCAATGTTATAAACCAGGAAAAAGAATCTTCTTTCAAATAACATGTAATAGGGACTACAGTAACCAGGAAGAATGGTTTCAGGTTTATTCCATCTTCGTGGGAATTTCGTGACATTGCCGGAGTATTTATTATTAACGCACAGTGTTTTTTTCGTGCTTATTGAGAACACAATGCAGATTGATGAGCTTTGCATTTCATTAATTGTTTATGTAAGCAATTTTTTTGGAACAATTTAATTTGTACTTTCTTTTGCTGTTCTTATTTACTAATTATGGTTTGTACAGTAATTTTGCTGTTGTCAGAAAATGCCATTTTGTTTTCTGAGAAGGAGTTTCTCTCTGTTGCCCAGGCTGGAGTTCAGTGGCACAATCTTGGCTCACTATCACCTCTGCCTCCCAGGTTCAAATGATCCTCCTGCCTCAGCCTCCTGAGTAGCTGGGCTTACAGGTGGTTGTGACCATGCCCGGCTAATCTGTGTATTTTTAGTAGAGACAGGGTTTTACCATGTTGGCCAAGATAATCATGAACCCCTGACCTCAGGTGATTTGCCTGCCTTGGTCTCCCAAAGTACTGGGATTACAGGCATGAGCCACCACACCCGGCCAGAAAATGTCATTCTAACTAAAAAGTCATTATTATTTTAAGAACATTTTTGGTTTTCGCCAGGTACAATCCCAACCCTTTGGGAAGCCAAGGCAGGAGGATTACTTGAGGTCAGGAGTTCAAGACCAGCTTGGGCTTCATAGCAATACCTTGTCTCTACAAAATAAATAAATAAATAAAAATAATGAGCTAGGTGTGGTGGTACATACCTGCAATCTCAGCTACTTAGGAAGCTGAGGTAGAAGGATTGTATGAACCCAGGAAGTTGAGGCCGCAGCAAGCCATGATTATGCCACTGCACTCTAGCCTGGGTAACAAAATGAGACCCTATCTCAAAAGTAAAAGAAAAAAAACACACCAAATATAACCTCTGAAAACAAAGTTGTCTATTATGGAGGAATCTTAATGGATACAGGAAATATTTGATTTATTTTCTAGTTTTATCTCTGTCGCAGTGTGCTTGTCAGTCTCATTCAGGCACTTGTTCCTGAATTTTTCTTCTCTTCTACTCTGTCATCTATTGTCTAATCAGTGTGGACTTTTCTGCTAATACCCTTTTCTTACTCCAGTGTTAGATATTGAATATTTTTAGTAATCTTCATATTGATTGCTCATTATCTTGTCTAATTTTACATTTTATTGGCAAAGACAACTGGTCTCTTAAGACTGCATTGTGGAATTTGAGAAGGAAATGATGAAAATAGTTATTTAATGGTTATTGTGTGTTAGGTCCCCGTAAACGTTTTATCCCATCTGCTTTTCATAATATCCTCACACGGTAGATCTTATTCCTACATATTTGACAGAGACACTTTGAGACACTAGGTCACCTGAGATGCTAGGTAACCTGTCCCACCCTTGGCACATGATTAATAAATGATAGACCATTGTTTTTCTCAGAATAACTTGTTTGCATGAGAATGGTTATATATGTACTAGTGGCGAACATTTATCTAATTCAGATCTGCATCTTTTCTTTCTCTAATGTGTGCAGCCCTTAGTGAATTGCCACAGCATGCAGATGCTCAGAATGTATTATTTGATTATGTTATTTGAGCCCATTGTGCACTCTTTGGAAAACTTTTAAAATTTCTTTAGATTTTCTTTTTGTAATATCCATTCATCTGCATGTATAGGAATATGCTAATTGGACTACAACTTCATAGATGTGGAATTTAGATTTCCTCCCTGCTTCTTTGGTAAAACTATAGTAAAAACATTGATTGCAACTACAGTGTTGGGAATTCCCTTGATCAAATTGGATAAAGCATAAAGCATTTAGCAAAGTGCCTGGTATTCCTACTCTATTATTAATATATGGGTTCCTTTTAGAGTGACGGCTTATTTATAGTGAAGGAGAGCAGTAGATTGGGAGTCAGGTCTCAGCTCTGACCTTAACCAGCTTTGTGTCCTTAAGTAAGCCACCTAACCTTTCTGGGACTCTTGTTTCTTTGTCTACTAAAGGTAAGATTAAGTCTTTAAGAGCCCTCAAACTCTCTTGGTCTTTGCCAGTTTAAAAAATGCAGCTAATGCGTCTCTCACATAGGGGTCATATGAGCCTAAAAGAAAGAGCTTGTGGAGGAGAGATCCAAGATGGCCGACTAACAACAGCTCAGGAATGTAGCTCCCAGTGAAAGCGCAGAAAACGAGTGGACGCCGCACTTTCCGACGAGTTTTTGTTGCCCACAGACCAGGAGATTCCCGGCGGAGAAGCCACGCGGGTCGCCGGTGCGACTCTTTTGGCCGGCGCGGCTGTTTTGCCGGCACTCAGCGCGGTGCTTCCCGGTGCGGAGTATACGGGACGGACGGGCTCAGCTGGTCCCATCCCCACAAGGAAAACAGCAATTGGAAGCGCTGAGGACGGAGAGTTTCACAGCGGGTGCAGCGAACCCGGGAAGAGGGGAACCGGCATCCGCCAAAGGAAAACTAAGAAACAGAAAAACTTCATCACCGGGCGGAGAGAGATCCAAAATGGCCGCGTAGCAGCAGCTCAGGATTGTGGCTTGCGGTGAGGGCACAGAGAGCGAGTGGACGCCGCAGTTGCAGACGAATATTTGATGCCCACGGACTGGGAGATTCCCGGCGAGGGAGCCACGCAGGTCGCCAGCGCGATTCTTTTGGCCGGCGCGGCGCTTCTCGGTGTGGAGTGTGCGGGACTGGGTGCCCTTTTGGTCGGGCGCAGCTGGTCCCGTCCCCACAAGGAGAACAGCAATTGGAAGCGCCGAGGACTGAGAAGCACAGCTGAACCCGGGAAGGCCCAGCTCTGTGGGGAAGGAGCGCCCCCCGAAGGAAAACTAAGAAACAGAAAAAACTTCATCACTAACAAGCCAGACGTCCACTCAGAGACCCAATCTCAAAGTCGGCAATTACAAAGACGACAGGTGGATAAATCCACAAAAATGGGAAGAAACCAGTGCAAAAA
>PVKP010055834.1:0-10847 GCA_004027715.1 Plecturocebus donacophilus
AAGAAAAAGAAAAGAAGAGAAAAGAGAAGGAAGAAAGAAAGAGGGAGGGAGGAGGTAGGGAGGGAGGGAGGAAGGAAGGAAGGGAGGGAGGAAGGAAAGAAGGAAGAGAGAGGTGCAGTATATCTAGAATTGGGTCACTTTTCATCATTGCCACAGCTACTGGTCCAGTCCAAGCCATCATCATCTGTAGCCTGGCTTAGTGTAATATCTTTCCAAGTACAGCTCCCAATTCCACAGCTGGCCCCACTAGTCTATTCTCAGTATAGCAGAAATCTGATCAAGTCATTCCTCTGTTCAAAATCCTCCAACAACTTCCCATTTCATTCAGGCTTAAAAAATCCACAATATCTGCACTATTCCTCCCTCTGCCTCACATCATTTTCTCTAGCCCTTTTGAAACTCACCTCATTTCAGTCACACTGGCTTCTTTGTTCTTCCTGAAATATATCCCGAATGCAAATACCACAGGATGTTTGCACTTGCTTTTCTCCTTTCCTAGAAATCTCTCCTCCCTGACTTCTGCATGGTGACCTCTTTTCACTTCCCTCAGATCCTGTTCAAATGCCATGCTATCAGTGAGTCCTCTCCTTACTAACTCACTGAAAACTTCAACTTCCCTGCATCACCTGTGGCTGGCAGCCTATATCCATTTCCTGTTCTTCTCCTGCTCTGCTTAATTTTCCATGGCTCATATCACCATATGACATACATACATTTTACTTAGTTATCTGTATGTCTCTCACGCTAGTATCTAAGTCCCATGAAGATAAATAGATTTTGTCTGTTTTGTTCTGTGCTGCGTTTCCAGCACCTAGAACAGTTCCTTAGCACATAGCACGTGCCCATTAAATGTGCTGTTGAATGAATATATCCTTGAGTGGCTTGTGAGGATAGCCTCAAGCAGCCAAGGTAAGTGGAAATTTCTTTAATGTTTTGTGCTTTCTTTAAAAAATCCATATGTATTTTGCGCTTCATAACATAGTGGCCTGTGTTTTATTATAAGCACACTTTACCTCAAAATCTTTGAGCTAGAATGATAGTCCAAGGATATGTTTACCCATAGCCATTATACATCAGCATAAGCCACAGTCTGAGAAGCACATTCTTAAGTATTAAAAACTTAATTTTATCTTGATATAAATTAGTTTAGTGGCCTCCCCATGCATGGAAGGTAGAGAAAGAGAGCGTTAGGCTCTCCAGGTGATTTCAAAACATACAGATACAGATGAGAGCTCTGCAAAGCTGAAAATGTTAAATGAATAGCAAATAGGCTGGCTCTCACTCTAAGAATATTCTGTATACTTGGAAAATACATAATATAGTATAAGTCAATAAATCTTGTGAGAAAATGAGCCTTTAAATTTTGAGAATCAGAGGCAAGGTAATGTCAGCTTTATTTGACTATTTGTGTTGGGCTGGGGGAGTTGAGAAGTGACCGGGAAAAATGAAAAGGGTCAGTGCTGTCAGTGGGCAGCCTTTCCCTTTACAAAAGGAGAAAGAGTACTTTTGTAAAGGAAACCTTGCTCTGCTTCCACTGTCCGTGTTTGCACTAGGCAATTATAATGGCAACTTTATATGTCTTTTTATTAAAAGACAATTTTATAATGTCTTTTAATAATGGCAATTATAATGTCTTTTAATAAAAAGATGATTTTTAAAAATTCACCAGCAAATGGCAGCCATTGGATAAACTTTTCCTACTTCTCTTTATCCTTCTGGCACTTTCTACCATGGCCTTTCTCCACTCTCCTGTTTTTGCTTTGTTCCTCTGAGGCTTGATAACATGCAGGGGGGAAAAACTTGGATATAAGTTCAGAAAGAAAATGAGTTCAATGTGGGGAATCTGAGTGCCAGAAGTTCGAAGAGAGCATGTGGTGAACTGACGGTGCCTTTTGGCAGAAGACGGGAGCGATCTGGCAGGACTCCTCCGGGGTGGAGAACCGCTCACCTGGCCACTCTGCTGGGCCCTGCAGAGCAGCCTACTCTTCCCTGCCAGTGGGTCGCCTCACAGTCTGTAAGCACAGGATGTGCTTCTAGGGTGGAGCAAACATAAGCGAGGCAGTTTGTTCTGCATCTGCTATAGATTGTGGTGAGTTGCATGCATACGCTGGGCTTTATTGATATCAATCATTCTGTCATGAGGCATCATCAATGCTAAGGTAAATGAATCAATTGCATTTTGTCATTATGTATCATCATCAGGTTGTGTATGATATAATTTACCCACTGGCGGTCTTGCACAGGGCACTTTTCATTTCGGTACTTATTTGCAGACCTGGAGATGACACAGGGCTCTCAATTTGCTTCAGTTTGTTCCTTTGGAGCTTCTCCATCTTTGTTTTGTGATTCATGGCCCAGAAGTCACCCATCCCTCCCTAACAGTAGGGTAAGGGGAACATTTATCTGAGCAGAGTAGTCTAGCTCCTCTCTGAGAACAGGAAGGTATAAGCGTGAGAATAAAAAAGGATCTTTACCATTAAAAGCATGCTCCCAGAACACTATACAGCCATTGCTGCACACATGCATGACATTCCCGTTCGTATCTAACAGTAATTCCTAGATTCCTAGATAATGACACTGATTCAGTTACAGGACAGAAATAATTAGAGAGATTTTAACTATTCTAGCATTCCTTGAAGAGTTCTTAAGAATGGTCTTTTAAATGTAACTCTTTTCTAATATCCAACCACAATTTACAAGAGAACTATGACTCTATCCATTTCTGGTTTCCATCTTCTAACGTGAGAAATATTTCATCTTATAGAAGAAGCTTACCAACATAAAGACCAAAAAAAAGTTTACCTGAATGTATTATATCAATGTCTAAGTTACCTCATTCTTCATTCTATCTGCCAGAATATTTTAAATTTTCTTATTTTATTTATTTATTTATTTTTTGCAGAATTACATTTTTCAGAGTCCAGAGTACTCACCATTACACCATGGAACCCTCCTTAAAATTACATTTTTCATTGCTTCCAAGGGAGTTAGAATGTGGAGCATTCCCTAAACTGGTATCTCCAATTTTTCATGTGTTTAGAAGTCCCCACTCTTTCTTTCTACCCCCTCTTTTCACCTCGAGCCTAATCCTTTGGCAAACTGCTTTTTGAGGACTTCTGAAAATACTTCTCTACTGCAAACCACAACAACTGCAGATGCCTTTCTTCTTGACCTATAAGTCCATTTAAAGCCTCAAACTCCCCATACGTCAGTTGTTTTCCTCCAGCTAGTCAACAAGTAAAGATAATAAAACACACTCAGTAAAGATATTCATTCTCACTTCCCACGCCAGAGAAACAAGTGGAAAGAAATACTCAATCAGGGATCTATTGAAGGATTCTGCATAGGAGCCAAATCTGGAGACAATATGCCATGCAAGGTCAAAATGATTCTAAAAGTGCATGTCCTTTAATACAAGGGCTGTCTAATTTCTATCTGCATCTGCTGCAGTGCCTAGGACAGTGATTGTCACAGAGGACTGTGCATCATAAAATGCCTCAGATTAATGACTCCATTGTTGGCTTAGGAACCACGAGAACTTGTACCACCTATCCTATCAGGATCTGATTGGTAGACATCTGAGGCACCTTCCCTTGATCCATTTATCTGCCTTGCAGATGACCCACCATGGAGACTATCAGCAGGGCTGTGACCAGTCCAGAGGAACAAGTAGTGATTAGGCTCTGGAATCAGACTCTGAGCGCAAACCTTGGCTTCCTTACAACTGTGTGACTCTGTACAAATCCCATAATCCGGCTAAGCTTCAGTTATCTCATCCATAATATGGGGATTCATTGTACTTTGCTCATGAGGTTGTCGTAACAATTACATGAGATGATCGTGTGACGTTCTCAGCAAGTACATGTATAATTATCACCCTTTTTTGGTGGTTGTCTTTTTTTTTTTTTTTGCTAGTATTAAGATATCAGGACACAAAGGTCAACAAAAAAACTTCACATAGGCGGGGCACAGTAACTCATACCTGCAATCCCAGCAATTTGGGAGGCTGATGCGGGTGGATTGCTTGAGGTCAGGAGTTCAAGACTAGCCTGGTGAACATGACGAAACCTTGTCTCTACCAAAAATACAAAAATTAGCTGGGCATCGTGGCATGCACCTGTGATTCCAGCTACTCATAAGGTTGAGGCAGAAAAATCGCTTGAACCCAGGAGGCGGAGGTTGTAGTGAGCTGAGATCATGTCACTGCACTCAAGTCTGGGGGAGAGCATGAGACTCAGTCTCAAAAAAAAAAACCAAAACCCAAAAACCGAAAACCAAGACTTCATGTAATCACTGCCCTATATTAATTCTGAAACAAGTTGTTTTAGCACTGACCAAAGGCTGCTTTGTAAATGAAGACCATGTGATTTCACAGTGACAGGAGTAAATTTGTGCTGATCTTCCCACTCTCCCTGCTATCTTCCACCAGGCATAACACACTACACATCATGCAGGAGCTGGGATGCAGTCTGTCCTCATGTTGGACAGAAAAGCTCATGTTTGCACAGAGAATACCTGTAGCCCCATGTTTGGTTCACTCCTGATGTGCCTCAGAAGGACAGGTATTCTCTTTGGGACTGCCCCTGGTGACCTGACTTGTCCCACCTAAGCTATTTCACATGCCAGAGTGTGAAAGCCTTCTACATTTTCAGGTTCATCCTCATTTTGGTGGAGGTGCTGTTCCCTGGCTGTTTAGTGGGGCCAGACGTAAGCCAGGGGAGGATAACAAGTCAACAAGTCCAAAGGTCACCCCATCTCTGTGTATCTTACATTTGGTTGCGGAGAGCTGGGATTTATACTGCCCTCGGACCAGCCGGCAGGTGGACCCATCTCCGTTGCAGACCCCACAGTTATCTTCCTTGACGGTGCTTCCCAGCTGGTGATCACAGCCAACAATCTAACAAGAAAGAGAGACGTGTAATTCAGCCAAGCACCTACCGATGGCAGAATCCATTATGAGGCCAATCAGCATGAAATTACCCTCCCTTCATCCCTGGGGGACCTAACTCATATTTCCTATGAAGGGGACTGAATTCCACTGGAATTTGAATCAAGCTAAGAAAGAAAAAAAGGTAGCATGGGTGAAGATGTTTTTAAATTTTAGATACACAAACAGAAAGAAGGGTAAAAGAAAGAATGAGAGAGAATAGGGAGCAGGGTAGGGAATGATGGGAGAAAGTGAGAGAGATGAGAAGATCCTGAATTACTGATGTTTTAGGGCCTTAACTCAAGAGTGACTCCTGTGTTGGTAATTATGATTCACCCAAATGACAAAAACTACAACCAAGAGGTAACAGTAGCAGGAAACATTTTATAAATAATCTCCATGTTCCACATGATTCCTTAGAATGTAAGCTGCATAAATGTGGGTCATTTGTATGTTGGGTTAATTGATGTATTCCAAACAATGATAACAGTGCTTGGTCAATTGTAAGCCCTCAAAAAATATTTGCTGAGTGATAATAAAAATACTTCCTTAGGCCGGGTGCGGTGGCTCACGCCTATAATCTCAGCACTTTGGGAGGCCGAGGCGGGCGGATCACGAGGTCAAGAGATCGAGACCATGGTGAAACCCCATCTCTACTAAAAAATACAAAAATTAGCTGGGCGTGGCAGCGTGCATCTGTGGTCCCAGCTACTCAGGAGGCTGAGGCAGGAGAATTGCTTGAACCCGGGAGGTGGGGGTTGCCGTGAGCCAAGATTGCGCCACTGCACTTCAGCTGGCGCCTGGCAACAGATCAAGACTCTGCGTAAAAAAAAAAAAAAAAAAAATTCTTCCTTTTCTAGCTAGCACTCCTGCTTAAAATGGAGAAGAGAATCAGCAAACAGATACAAACTTAGTGTATGCATGTGCGGAGGAAGAGGAGGGTTGTGTGAAGGGCAGCAGAGATGCACACCACTAAGATCCTGTCTCTTGCCTTATCCTGTCCTGGACCAGGCACAGTACAAATATCTCATTCATTCTCAAAAGAGCCAGGCAAGTAAGATATCCCCATTTTACAGCTGAGGCCATGAATCTTACCCAAGGTCACTTAGCTATTAAGGAGCCAAATGCTAAAGACTTCTAGCGAAACCTTTACGCCAGGTCCAAATCAGGCTTAACAGCATCACAGGCTTTATAGAGCATTTGGGCAATGCCATTTGTGTCTTTACTCTTTGCTTTCCAATATCTTAGTTTTAGAAATTCAAATCCAAACTACGCCAGGTTGTATGGCTATAGTTCTAGTTCAATCAGATATGGAAAGATTTATTCCACTCCCAAACTCTTTTGATTACTCTCTCTGACAAAATAAAATGAGAATGGTAGTGACAACTGAAGTGACTTAGGGCTTCTCTTCACAAAGTCCCCACAGTTTGTTTTGCCTTTCAAAAATCTGGTTGTTAATATGAACAGAGGCTTGAGGTTTGCTTTTCTTTTTTATTCCTTTTATTAATAATTGCAAACACATGTTTAGGCAAAGGTTCAAAAATACAATTATTTAACATTGTGTTATATAGGCACTCTATTTTTAAAATGTGGTAATGTGTATTTTTTTATTAATAGCAAATGAACATCTTTTAAAAATAGATGAAAAGTAACAACTCCTTCAATAACTGTTCATTTTTTTTTTAAATGTGCAAAGATGTCAGGAAAACATGGCACTGAGTTCTAAAGTGAATGGCAAAGGCAGATGGGCTCTATCCCTATGGGTTCCCTGTAGCCGAGGAGCAGTTCATCTCAGTCTATTCAGAGGCTGCCGTGAGGTCACTGCAGAATGCAACCAAGTTTCATCCCTGCGGTGTCAAGCATGTGCTGGCTGGGACTTTGGTACTTCTACGTAACTGCGGTAAAATTATTTTCAACATTCATATCTGTAGATGGGCCCGCCCATGAGTTGATCAATTCTGTATTCACTCATATTCTGAGCGCTGTGTGAAATGGGATTACGGAATTACTTTATTTATAAAAGAATTCATTTAATTGTTTAAGCAACATTTATTGAGAACCTGTTATAGGCCAGGCACTGTGCTAGGAGCAAAATTCAATAGCAAATTTCAGCATCTATGGGTCCACTCTCAAGAGACTTTCCAGTCCAGTGGCAGAGGGAGATAGTGCTCAAATCATCACATGCAATGAATGTAAAATGATAATTATGATAAAAGCTATAAAACACAGATACATGGCACCCTGAGAGCATAATATATGGAGAATTTAATTTGGTTGGGAGGCAAGAGAAGATTTTCTCGAGGAAGAGACTTTTTTGAGCTGAGATGTGAATGAAGAGTCAGAATGAACAGTGGAAGGGAGGTGTTACATGAAGTTCCACACATCCTTTAGAAATGCCTGGATGGATACTAGCTAATTGGAGAGGAAGCAAAAATCAAAGTTGGCCAAAAAAAAAAAAAAAAAAAATCAGAAAATGGATAACCTACTTGCCCTCGAGGGACGGAATCCTTTGAGAAAGCCTGGCAGTTTTAATTGAGGCAGCATTCAAAGCATTATCGACTCTACTGTGGTTGGGGTTGTTGGGATTGAAGAGGATTTAATCTGACAAGATCCTTGGCTATGTGGAAGGACAGCTTGGGCAGTGGGCACAGGAATTTCCACTCTCAGGCATCCCAGATCTAACTGGATTTACTCCTTAAACTATAGGAATTTCAGGTTTCTCAAAGGATTTAAGTTTCTCCGGAAAATTTTTAATGGACTCTGATGTCTCTAATGGAGCCAAAGGAGATAATCATGAAAATCTCTCTCTAATCCTAAAGATTTCTTATGGTTCCAAAACCATTTTAAGAAAAGAACAATTCAGCTTCACAGATCCAAAGTAACAGTCATATTAAGAATAGCTAAATAGGAGGTGACATACTTTAAGACTAACTTGGCTAGATGCCTGACTTAGCGCTCTCAGTGTGGGTTCATGGACCCCAGGATATGAAGCAAGTCCGTTCTAAATGGGCTTTATTTAGTTTCAGAATTTAAAAGACGAACATCTCCCTGACAAATGAAAAATTTAAAAGACAAACGTCTCCCTGAAAAATGAAATGAAAAAAAATATTTTTTTCTTCCTTTTCTCTGTATCGATTCCTTTTCAAGATGCCAAAATCTTCTAACTCAATTATTTTTAGAATGTGGAATACTTTATATCAGATAAAATGTTCTTGTTTTGGTCCAAGTGGAAAATCGTTTGCAGGGATATCAGGTTAATCATACTTGACATATCTTAATCTCTTGCTCTTGAGTAACTGTTAGATTAATTAAAAATTAGGCCAGATGCAGTGGCTCACACCTGTAATCCCAGCACTTTGGGAGGCTGAGGTGGGCAGATCACTAGGTCAAGAGATGGAGACCATCCTGGCCAACATGGTAAAACCCTGTCTCTACTAAAACTACAAAAGTTAGCTGGGCATGGTGGCACATTCCTGTAGTCCCAGCTACTTTGGAGGCTGAGGCAGGAGAATCTCTTGAACTCAGAAGGTAGAGTTTGTAGTGAGCCAAGATCATACCACTGCACTCCAGCCTGGCAAGAGAGCAAGATTCTGTCTCAAAACAAAACAAAACAACAACAAAAAACTTAGTTGTTAAGACCTACTATTAATAGCAGAGATAAATAGAAATACAAAAATAGGCTTAATTGGCCCTCTGTACACATGCAATTATTTTTTGCCTGAAATACTCTTTGCCTATTCTTTATTTGGCAGATTCCTATTCATCATTCAAAGCCCAAATTAAGTGCCTCATCAAGAAAGACTGTTCAGATTCCAGAGGTAACTCCCTTATTGCTGTGTGTTTCTATAGCCTTTTATTCATACCTCCATGTGGCAGAGATTGCTGGTTGTCATCCAATATCCATCTTCTCTTACTTTTCTTGTACTGGGCCCCAATTTTATCTGGGTTAGCATTATATGCAGTTAAAAGAATGCATTTCTCGTTGGTCATGAGACCAAATCATAATTAGTGAAATAAAAGTGGAAATGTTGTGTGAGGCTTCCAGGAAGGCTACTTAAAAGAAGGTGACTTAGCTGGAGAATGCTTCTTCTGTTCTCTGCTTTCCTACCTTCCTACTGGCTCCAGTAGCCATCTTGGAAATGAGACAATCTCAAGAATGGAAGCCTTGTACTGAGAATGGCAGAGCAGAAAGAGAGAAAGATCCTGATTCCTGAACCACACTTGGACTGATTACATCTTTTTTTGTGAGAGAATAAATCCTTTATGTGTCAAAGCCACTATTATTATATGTATATTTTTTACATATACCCAATTCAAATTGTTATATAACTTACATTGAGTTTACTCTATTAACATGTCTATCTCCACACAATACCCTGGTCTACCTGAGAACCTGTGTTTTACTAATCTTACTAGTATTTCTGCTGCTCAGTCCGGTACCAGACATTTGAGATGTGCAATGAATGCTGGTTAATCAGTGAAACACATAATGGTTTGCTAATAGTTCCAATGTAGTTTACAGATAGGCGACCTTAGACTGCAGCCATTGACATATGAGTCTGCAAAAATGTGTGCATGCATGTGTGTAGGTATGTATATGTACACGTGTTTTTTACTATATACACAGAGAAACAGACATACCATAAATGACAGCTAGAAGACAAACCTAAACCTCTGTCCTGATGCATGAACAAGAATTACTTTAAAAGGCTATTATTTTTCAGAGATTATTTCCCAAGTGCACCTATGTTAATTATTAGAGAAGTGTCATGGAAGGCAATGTACAGGTCACTGAGTTCCAAGACCCACCCCATTCTGGACAAAACATGTAAGTGAGATAATGACCACTCATAACTTTGGCAACTGCCTTGAAATTTTTTTGCAAACAGTAGAAAACTGAATATTTTGGCCTAATACAGTTTATTAGCACTTGCTACAAGGTGTCAGCTGGATGCAGTGGTCTGATGCCATCCTCATCCAAAATCATGGCACAGTGTTGCTTATTTTGCAATATTTTAATCTCAGGTAACAAAAAAGTGAGTAGCTCCAAGAAAAATTAAGAGAAAGGCAAAACAGAACCCTGAAACTTACCAAGATTAATAATGTTTCCATTGCTTAGCCACCATTAGTGGGTTATCAAGTTCTGCTTCTATATCTTAAATGTATGCTTTTTGTACCCTCTCTTATATACATCTATGTGTACAAAGATACGCAGCCCCTTGTCTTATTTTTGAGTTGAGCAAACACACTTAACACTGCTGATTTTTCTTTGTTCTTCTTTCAGATTTACTAAAGGGAGGGAGAGAACTGCCCCCCTTCCCTCCGCCAAAAAACAAAAAAGCTAGGATCATAGCATCCAATCCAAGTTGGCTCAGAGACTTAGCATGTTGTGCAGATTTTAGGCATCAGTCCTGTAGTATGTGCTGCTAGGGGTTTCTTCCTTCACTTTACAGAGCCGATAGCAAGAGAACAGGCAGAATGCAAGACTGAAATTCTCTAGACACTGAAATATGTATAATAAAATGTCTTCATTAGTAGCCACAGGAGAAAGAAAGATTACCATGCTAATAATTTGGAGCACATAAATAAATATAATCCATAAGCAGATACCAGGCCTCAGACTGACATTCTTAGGATGGGTTCACATTGGCTTCATTTCAAATGGTTTCCCATAAGGACCTCAATCTAGAATCAAATACTGAGCCAGTGATGTCAAGTTTTTCTTGATCCAACACTATGAGGTAAGAAACTTTTAAAGCCTTCTATTTTCAGCACTGGGAAAGACAAATATGGAAAACTAAACGGTGCAAATCTGATCATAGCTGCTGTTATTTATAATTATTTAATTCAGATAGAACTTTATGGGTAAGTGTGATTTACATAGATTATTCTTTAATTACTAATTATTATTATTATTATT
>PVKP010055835.1:0-10838 GCA_004027715.1 Plecturocebus donacophilus
ATAAAGTTCCCAAGAGGCAAAACCCATCTCTGGTGCTAGAGATCAGAATGACAGTGACCTGGGGCTTGCAATGGCTGGGAGGGGCACGGGAGTGCCACCTGGTGCAGACAATTGGTCTGTCTTGATCTGGACAGGGCTGTCATTGGCACACACACGTGCAGACATTACTGCTATGTCCATGTTACTTCACCAAAAAAAAAAAAAAAAGTATAAAATCTCTTTAGGTTAAATGAAAAACCAATATCCACAAAACAATCAAAGACAAGCTGTTATCAAACTTACACAACACTTCCAGAGAATAGGGAAAATAAACCATACTCATTAACTCATCTTTAGAAGTAGAACTTTCATGTCAAAAGCAGACCATGGCTGGCCTCAGTGGCTCACGCCTGTAATCCCAGCACTCTGAGAGGCTGAGGCGGGTGGATCACCTGAGGTCAGGAGTTTGGGATCAGCCTGGCCAACCTGGTGAAATCCCATTTCTACTAAAAATACAAAAATTAGCCAGGCATGGTGGCGGGCACCTGTAACCCCAGCTACTCGGGAGACTGAGGCAGGAGAATTGCTTGAACCTCGGAGGCAGAGGTTGCAGGGAGCTGAGATCAAGTCACTGCACTCCAGCCTGGGAGACGGAGCTAGACTCTGTCTCAAAAACAAGCAAACACAACCAACAAACAAAAAAACCAGACCAGGACACAATGAGGAAGTAAAATTGCAGTCCCTACTTTGGAGCACAGAGAAAAAGACCCTAAATGAACTATGACCAAAAGGAGCAGGATTTACCCAGTTGAGTTTGTTCCCCAGAAATGCAAGGTTGAGTTTAACACCCAGAAAAGAACAATTGCCCTTGCTATAGCAACAGATTCACTAGAAAAAAATTATAATGAGCAGAGCAGAAGTGAAATAGCCTTGCATGAAATTCCGCATTATTCCATCATGGTGGAGACATGATAAAAAGAGGTCCCTCTCTTCAGGCCCTGAGGGCAACCTGCACCCCCGTGGCTGCCACATCCCTCCTGATTCTTCCAGCTGAGGACCCTCTTTGAAATCCCTGGGAGGACTCATCCCCACTGGGAAAGGCCCCATCTGGAAGGTTCCACAACAGTCCAGCCATATTTCTCGGGCACAGATTGAGTGACAGGAACCTTAGGGACCCTGGCACATGGTCGTGTCCTTAGTCGCCACACAGAGCAGGGACCTCTGGACTCTGAGGGTGTAGTCCCTCTGCATGAACCCATTCCTTCCCCAAAGACCTGGGCCCCGGGGTGGCTCCAGGTCTCCAGTCCACACCACCAAAATCTCCAGAGTGAAGCTCCTCCCTGGGGTCTCCGATGCCTGTCCAGGAGGTCCCCCCTGAGCAAATCTAAAGAGTGTGGAGCGCTGGGGTTGTGGCAGTAAAAGCAGCCACATTTGTCTCAGGATGGAAAGGGAGGGCGTGAGCTCTAGAAAGGGTGAGGGCACCCTCCAGGGGGCGCCTCCTGCTAAGGAGCAAAAAGGGGCCAGGAGCGTGGAGAGATCAGGGCTGGCTTTGGACTAAGTGAGTTCAGGTGGAGGGGACCGAGGTGAAAGGAAGAGGGTGAGGTGGGGGTGTGGTCAGGAGCGATGGGAGGGGCAGGTGAGGGGACGCTTCAGGGGAGCTGGGGGAGGCACAGCGGGGCTCCGGCTCCTCAGCATTGACACTCGGGGTGGCCATGCTGGTGGGGCTCTGTGAGCTGTGGGGTTCTCAGCACCATCTGGGGGCTCCACCCACTCGGTACCAGCAGGACTCCCTCCTCAGCCCTGACAACCAACAACCAATATATCCCAGACTTTGACAAATGCCCCCTGGAGGGTAAATTTCCCCTTGCAGAATCCATCCCAAAATAGACCTAGTAACCGGGCAGTGCTGGAGTCTCACTCTCGGCCCCGTGAGCTGACAGCATCCTGATGCCCCTGCCCTGGGCTCTCTCTGAACCTCAGGGGCCTAAACATTCCCTTATTATGGGGAAGGAAGGTGTTTTGTATGTCCTCAAAATTCACCCGTCCACCTCTCACACCTGTTCACCTCTCAAACCTGTTGCCCATGCTTGGATTTGATCCTTAAATTACTAACCTCTGCTCCTGTCCCTCATCCATCCCAACATGTGGTGGGCCCACGTGTGACAACCTCCATGTCTGGACCCAGATGAGATGGGAGGCATCAGTGTACGACATCATGTGAAATTGTAAGTGGTTTTTTTTGTTTGTTTGTTTTACTATTTACAAACACTGGGGAGCGTGAGGCACACCTGGAGACCATAGACACAGGTCAGGGAGCCCAGGAGGGAAGACGGGAAGAACCTGTAGGCCAATGGCTTCATTGGGTTCAGGGTGTTATCCGACAGGTTTCCAGCAGGGGGCTTTAAGGGGTGGGTGTAAAGCAGCAATCACTGGGGCCAGGAGATCACGCTGGGACTGAGAGGTGGTCACTTTATATTTGAGGGCAAATGTCAGAACTGTCCATTGAAAGGCAGCAGCTAGAGAGAGGGGAGCTCAGCACACTGAGCAGGAGAGGTGCCGCTAAGATTTTATCTCTGGCCAGCAACTGCGGCCAATTTAAACCAGGTACCATATTAAAAAACAGTCATGGCCTGGACATGGTGGCTCATGCCTGCAATCTCAGCACTTTGGGAGGCCGAGGTGGGAGGATTGCTTGAGCTCAGGAGTTCAAAACCAGCCTGGCCAACATGGCAAAACCCCATCTCTACTAAAAATACAAAAATTAGCCAGGCATGGTGGCGGGCACCTGTAGTGCCAGCTAATTGGGAGCCTGAGGCAGGAGAATCGCTTGAACCCTGGAGGTGGAGGTTGTAGTGAGCCAAGATCTCACCATTGCACCCCAGCCTGGGCAACAGAGTGAGATACTGTCCTGAAAAAAAAAACTAAAACAAAAAACTGTCACACGACCAAGCCCTGCTTCTGATAGGAGACAGGTAAATTTACATCTTAAAATATGGACACCAAGACAACCTGAAGTTATGAGCATTCATGACACCCAGGGACACCAACAGGGTGCGCTGCTGTGCCCCAGAGTCAGGGCCCGGATTCTGGCCCCTGGGAGTGAGAAATGAAGATGACTTCTCCCCCTCTGCTCCCCTGACACTGATCTTCCGGACCTGCACCTCCCGCTTCTGCTCCCAAACCCCTGCCCAGCACTCAGCCACAGACACTGCTGCCCTCAGGGTGCACACAGTCCAGCCTACCGCACACAAACACACAGGAGGTGACAAAAATCTGCGTTTGGGACATTTTCGATTGTGAAAGAGAGACAGTGAACTTGAAGCCACAGAGACTGGGACTCGTGGGGGCTGGAACGCGATGGCGCTGTAACATATGTGTGACCTCGTGTGGAATCTGCAGATCCATATGGAATAAAACACACAGCCTGGCCTGGGGTCGTTCCTGCTCACACTTCCCTCCCCGTCCACCAGAGGGCGGCAGAGAAGAAAACGTAGGGGGACAAAGTAGGACTGAAGCTGAAAAACGTCCAGCAGCTGCCTGTTCCAGGTGAGGACCCCAAGGTGGGCCAAGCAGGCAGCAATCAGCAAAAACTAGGAGAGGCAACAGGGCTGACTCCCGGTCCTGTGTCTGTTCACGACCCAACACTGCTGCTCAATTCATAGTGTGCAGGTGCCCTCACAGAGCAGGTGGCCTCACGGTCTCTGAGCCCTCAGGTTGTCATGTATCTGTCTAGTGACACACACACCTGCTGTGGGCTTTCAAGGACTCGGGTGGGCTGAGAGGTGGGAGATGCAACTCTGATTGAAAGATGCCCGTGATGGAATCAAAGGTGCCACACAGGGCAATCTTCTCTCTGTTATCTGCACAGCAGAGCTGCCCGAGCCCTCTGTCACCAGCAACAACTTCAACCATGTGGAAAACAAGGATGCTGTGGCCTTAACCTGTGCGCCTGAGACTCAGGGATCCACCTACCTGTGGTGAGTAAACAATCAGAGACTCCCATCCAGCCCCAGGCTGTAGCTGTCCAGTGACAAAAGGACCCTCACTCTACTCAATGGCACAAGAAATGACACAGGACCCTATGAGTGTGAAATACAGAACCCAGCGAGTGCCAGCGCAGTGACCCAGTCAACCTGAATGTCCATTGTGAGTATCTCTGTTGCTCGGTGGCCCAGGCTGCCAGCCCAAATCCATACAGCCAGAGTCCAGGCGTCTCAGTCCCTCTCAGGTCTAAGTACAAGACCCTTAACCCTGGACGCACAGGCTGGCCATGACTTCCTGCCCCAGGCCAACCTGGGCAGACCCAGCCTGGACCAAGAATAGGCGGAAAGGGGGTGCTCCTGTCCTGGGAGGCTCAGGGTTCACATCTTCTGATGAGAGAAACGGGTAATGTCTCAGACTTGGCCTCAGTTAATACAGCAGGTTTTGGCTGGGACGTCAAGATTGTGACTGGGCTCAGAGGGACAATGTGTCCCTTCCACAGACCAGGAGCTTCCCCTTCCCTCTGATGATATAACCTGTGGCTTTATTCCCTTTGCTGCAGATGGCCCAGACACCCCCATGGTTTCCCCCTCAGACTCCTACTATCGTCCAGGGACAAACCTCAGTCTCTCCTGCCACGCGACCTCTAACCCACCTGCACAGTATTTTTGGACGATTCATGGGAAGATCTATCGACAAACACAAGAGATCTGTATCCCCCAAATCGCTGCAAAGGATAGCGGGCTCTATGGCTGTTTTGCTCAGAACCCAGCCACTAGCAAGAGAAGCTCCGTATTCAAGATGATCACAGTCCCTGGTAAGTGGATCGCGGCATCCCTGGCATAGGTGGCTTTCAGAGTAGAGTAAGGAAAACATGTTTATTCCCAGCCTGTGTCCCATGGGCACAAGCAAATCCCAAATTCTCCTTCTGAACCTCCCAATTCACTACATACTGTCTCCTTCTTGTTTTTCTGATTTCTCACGGCTGACCTTGTGTCTGGTCTGAGCAATGCAGGGAAGGAGCGTCCTCAGCCCTGAGCCCGTGTAGTGGAAGAGGCTTCACAGAAGGACAGGGAGGAGAGTCCTTAAGATCAAGTTGCTTCTCTCTGTCACCAACACATGCCTTTCTGTCACCTCTTTGTTTTCTTTTACCTACGCCATGAGCTACAAGGAACATCTGAGGCTTTGAAACAAGCTCACACTTTCCCCCTAAATGAGAGGAGGAAGCCCCTTGGATGAAGAAGGAGCAGCTGAGACTCTGCTCCCAGCTCTTCTTTGGCCTCCCCTGGTGACTGGCCCTGCCTGACTCCACCTGGGGTGGGACCAGCGTGTGTGGAGAAGGAGTCCGGGTCGCTTTTCTTGAATTTGACCAAATTGAGCTGCTGATTGAAGCCAGACCTCCCCCAGGTCAGGCTGCAGGGCAGTGGGGAGACGGAGCCTCAGGGCAGACTCCTGAGCTGTGTCCTGGCTCTGACGTCACCAGCTGTATGAGGCTGTTGACACAGCACGTGGGACACAGCACAGAGGACAGTGAGTGATGCACACTTGGAGACATGCAGAGATTCACCCGTGGGGACTCCACATGGCAGGAAACAGACAGTGCCAAAAAGTGTATTTATAGAGAGGGTAAGACTGCCAGACACTCTCTCTCTCTCTATATATGTAAAGCCACATATATGTGTATATGTATATATATATACACACATAAATATGAAAGACTTATTAACTTATGTGTGCAATTTCATGTTGTGTAACCAGCACACTATCTAGTTCCAGAATTTTTTCATCTGACCATACTAAACCTCCGTACCCAACAAACAAACAATAACCCTCCCCCTAACCCCTGGGAATCACCATTCTACTTTCCTTCTGTGTCTAATTGACTCTTCTAACTATCTTATGTAAATGGAATTCTATAATCATTGTCCTTTTGCGTCTGGCTTATCTCACTTAGCATTATGTCTTCGAGGTTCCTCCATTGTGCACCATGTATTAGAATTTTATTCCTTGTTAAGTTTAGGTTATATTCCATTGCATAGCTATGCCTCATTTGTCTATTTACTTATCTTTTAATGGACTTTTCAATTGTTTCCATGTGTTGGCTCTTGTGAGTAGCAATGCTGTGAACATCGGTGTCCAAAAGATCGTTTCAAATTACTTACTGTTCTTTTGGGGAAATGTCCAGAAGTGTAATTGCTGGATCAAATGGTAATTCTTTGTTTAATTTTTTTGAGAACCAGCCATAACATTTTCCACAGAGGCTATAACATTTCACATTTCCATCAGTATCCATTAGAGCTCCGATTTTTCCACCTGCTTGAAAATGCGTGTTGTTCTGTGTTGTTGTTTTTAAATCAAAGCCATTCTGACATGTGTGAGATGGTTTATTACCGCGGTGTTGATCTTCATATCTCTAAGTATTAGTGACGTTGAGCATCTTTGCCTGTGCTTATCCTCAGTGGAGAAAGACAGAACCTTTTCCCTGTATGACCAGGAACAAGACAAGGATGCATGCTTTTGCCACTTCTATTCAACCTAGTATTGGAAGTCCTAGCCAGAGAAATTAGGCAAGAAAAAAAACCTTTCAAATTGGAAAGAAGAAGTAAAATAATCTCTGTTCACAGATAACTTGAGCTTACATGTAGAAAACATGTTGAGATTAATAAATATGTTGATTTATTTACCAAAGATAAAGTTGATTTTTTACCAAAGATAAAAAACATGTTGAAATTAATAAATAAATTCAGTAAGGTTGCAGGATACAAAATCAACATGCAAACACCAGTTGTATTTCTATGCACTAACAATGAATAATCTGAAAGGAAATTAAGAATTTGAAGTCACAAATTAACATCAAAAAGAATAAAATATTTTGGAATAAGTTTAACCAAAAAGGTCAAAGGATTATACCTGAAAACTACAAAACATTGCTGAAAGAAATTAAAGAGGACATCAATAAATGAAGACATTTATGGAGTAGCAGGAGGTTGTGGGCCGTGGTGACCTTGGTAAGGCTGGACCCTGCTGGGACGTGCGCCCTGCTGAGAGGTCAGCAGCTGCTGCGGGCTTCGAGACACTCTGCCGCCATCTAGTGGTCATGGAGGGAAGTTTCCACGGCAGTGGCCCCAGGCTAGGCTGTGAGTTTGTTGAGATGTAGTTTCGCTCTTGTTGTCCAGGCTGGAGTGCAATGGCGTGATCTCGGCTCACCGCAACCTCCACCTCCCAGGTTCAAGCAATTCTCCTGCCTCAGTCTCCGAGTAGCTGGGATTATTGGCGCATTCCACCACACCCAGCTTGTTTTGTATTTTTAGTAGAGAAGGGGGGTTCTCCGTGTTGTGAGCCACTGTGCCCTGCCTAGGCTGAGTTTTATTCCACCTGGATCTGCATATTTCACAGGGAGTTATGCACATATGTCACATCTCCATCACGTTTCAGTCCCGTGAGTCCCAGTCTCTGAGGCTGCAAGTTCACTGTCCTCCCTCGTTCACAATCAGATGTCCCATGCTCAGATTTTTGTCACCCTCTGTGAGTTTGTGTTTATGTGTTTGGCTGCAGTGTGTGTTCACCGGGGGCAGTGATGTCTGGGGCTGAGAACAGGGCAGGGTTTGTAAGCAGAAGAGGGAAGTGCAGAGAGGGAAGATCAATGTCGGGGGTGGGCGCAGGTGGAGCTGGGACAAATCGTCTTTATTTCTCACTCCCAGGGGACCAGGACCCAAGACTGACTATGGGCAAAAGAGAGAGACTATCTCAAAAAAAAAAAAAAGAAAAAAGAAAAAAAAATATTTCCAGACATGTTACAGACGAAAATTAAATAGCAGATTCAGGTCACTAAAGCTCCTTCAGGTGGGGAAGGACTTTCTTACTGGGTAGCCAAGGAAGGAAAGAGTTATACACATGAACCTTTGAAAAAAAGTCTTCAGGTCAAAAAATTCTGTGTAAGAAAAGCAAATAGTATCTGAATAGATTCGCAATGAAAATAAACAGATAATCTGCTACTGTATAAAGAACACATAAAATTAATAATACCAAAGCATAGCAGAAAAGAGGGTACATATATGAAAGGAATTCAGAAAAAAAAATCTAATGCTTATTTTTTTCAATGATCATGACTTTTATTTAACCTGATATTGGAGTTCCTAGCCTAAAGAAATAAGAAATGCAAGATAAATCACAGTTAAATCGACTGGAAAAGTAGAAACAAAACTGTTATTATTTTCAGAGGATAACATTGTTCATATAGAAGAATCCAAGAGAGTCTAATGGAAAAAGTTAAAAATAATAAGAGAGATTAGGTAGCTGAATATTATAAGAGTATACTAAAATATATTAATTTATCATCAGCAACAACAAACAACTAGATTGTGTAATTAAAAAGAATATAATAGTGTGAGATAATATAAAATATTTAGGGACCAATCCAACCAAAGACCAAAATGCACACAATCTTTTCAGACAAAATTACAACAATCAAGAGACTTTAAAGAAGGTCTAAATACATGGAGAACTATACCATATTCATGGGTCAGAAAACATAAATATTCTCAAGATGTGAATTCTGTCCAAGTTGATATATTGATTAAATATAAGTAGTTTCACCGCATTGATCACAAATCTCTGAGACTGTAAGCTTAGAAAACTTTTCTTCTTTTTTTTTTCCTCTCAACTTTTATTTTAGATAAGAGGGTACACGTGCAGGTGTGTTTTATGGGCATGTTGTGTGATGCTGATGTTTGGAGTATGAATAATCCTCTTACCCAGGCATTGTGGATAGTACTGAAGAATTGGTCTTTCATTTATTCTCCCTTCTTTTCCTCCCTTCCCCAGTAGCTTCTAGCTTCTCCTGTTGCCGTTTTTATGTCCCTGAATACGCAATGTTTAGCTACCACTTATAAAGTTATGGCGTATGGTTTTCTCTTCCTGTGTTAATGTGCTTAGGATAATGGCCTCCATCTGCATACATGTTGCTGCAAACGACATGACTTTTTCTTTTTGTATGGCTGCCGTAGTATTCCATGGTGTATAGGTATGAATTCTGTTATCTATCCCACTCTTGACGGACACCTAGGTTGATTTAATGGCTCTGAGACATACAAATGAAACTCACCCTGCTATACACAGTAGAAATGGAAGTTGATGTCACTGGACACCAAATATTAAAATACAATCCTGTGGCCTCAAATGTTCCCAAATCCACATGTTTGATAACACAGCATTTGGAAGCAAGTGAGATGATAGTAGCCTCCCCTATTTTTCTGGGAAACATAAAAAGTTATACAAACCTTGTGGAGTTACTTTCTAAATGCATGTCAAAGTATAAAATATATTTCTCTTTGGCTCCCAAAATTCAGTGGAAATAATTTATCACAGTTATAGTCATAAAAAATGATACCTAAGCGTAGTTATTCATGATACTGATAATTTAACAGCAAAAGACTGAGAACAACCTAGACTTTCACCAGCATAATGCCAATTAAACAGGTTAACATATCTACACAGTGGAATATATTGGAGCTGTATAAAAAGTAGAGAATCTTTTGGGTATTCATATGGAAACACCTCCGTATTCTGTTCCAATTACAGCATGTAAGCAACATAAAACAAGATGCATTTTTCACACTAAATCTTGTCTTAGAAATGTTACCGTGGCTGGGCACGATGTAATCCCAGCACTTTGGGAGGCTGAGGAGGGTGGATCAGGAGGTCAGGAGATTGAGACCATCCTGGCCAACATTGCAAAACACCATCTCTACTAAAAAATTTAAAAAAAAATAGCTGGGCATGGTGGCATGTGCCTGTAACTCCAGCTACTTGGGGCTGAGACAGGAGAATCACTTGAACCCAGAAGGCAGAGGCTACAGTGAGCTGAGATCACGCCACTGCACTCCAGCCTGGTGGCAGAGCAAGACTACATCTCAAAAAAAAGCAACAAAACAAATAATAAATGAAAAATATCTTTATTTATTTTTTAATTTCAGAGACAGGGTCTTGCTCCCCCACCCAGGCTGAGGTGCAGTGGTGTGATCAGAACTCACTGAGACCTTGAATTTCTAGGCTTAAGCGATTCTCCCATTTCAGCCTCTTGAGTAGCTGGGACCACAGTGTGTGACATCATGCCCAGCTAATTTTGTATATTTGTGCGTGTGTTTGTAGAGATGAGGTTTCATTATGCTGCCCAGGCTGGTCTTGACCTTTTGGCTCAAGTGATCCACAGCCTTGGTCTCCCAAAATGCTGCGATTACAAGCTTGAGCCACTGCATCTGGCCCTGAATTCTGTTTTCATGGGACAGCAGTCTACTCACTCATCACTTTCCCAATCGGTGGATTTGTAACCTTCCTATTTCCCCACCGTGTGTCCATGCCAATGTCCAGATATATTTGTTTGTGTTTAGAACTGGATGTTCTTTTCAAAAGTGAAGGCTAAGGAACCGTGTCCTAACTGATTTTCTAGGATTCTAATCTTCACTGTCTAAGCTGTGTGTTTCCAACCCTGGATACTGGTTAGAGTCATCTGTAGGGCCTAAAATCTACGAATGCCTGTGCCTTCCCCCAGGAGTGTCTGATTAGATTGGTGCATGGTGTGGCCTAGGCACTGGTTAAGAATGCTTCCAAGGAAAATGGTAATTTTATGAGCCCAGTGCTCAAAATTAACATTCCCAGTAATCAGAGAGATTGAAATCTTACAGGATCCTAATATGATGGATGGAGAAGGTGCAGGGGTTTTACAGATGAGCTGCTGAGGGGGTGGTGTCTGATTTGCAAAGGGCATAAAAGACTGGTTAGACAACTTGTATCATTTGCATGGGGCAGAAATTTCTGGTGGCAACCATTCTGATCATGTATTATGCAGGTGGCTTCCCTACCTGAGCTGGGCCATATTG
>PVKP010055836.1:0-10847 GCA_004027715.1 Plecturocebus donacophilus
TCCAAAAAAAAAAGGAAAATATTGCTCTTCTGTTTAGCTACGGGTTTTTCTAGCCCAGCCAGCACTTCTGTGGGTTGTATTTAAGTCTTACGTGCATCGGAGCTGTTGCCTGCAGGCGCCTATTGTGCAAGGGGGGAAGCTTGAGGACAGTGTCTCTGAAAACTCGAGGCTCTTGGGTGAAGCAGCCTTTCCACATTAAATATGTAACATAAGACCTGGTAGAGGTCTCCTACGATTTACTCATCATGCAAAAGGACTGAGTCTCTGCAAAACAGGGCTTTCAAAGAACTTTCAGGAGAAGAAAATGTTGGAAGAGCTAATTTGACACCTATTTGTTTTTGACCTTGCATCTAAACTTATCCCTTTAAAGATGTTTATGGGTATGAACAATAATGAAAGGGATCAAAATCGGAATGTTTCGTTCACTTTATCCTGGCCCAGGACGTGCACTTCAGACCCGAGACTCTGGTTTGAACTCCGCAATTTCTGCCATTCCTTGGCTTTGTCTGCTTCAGACTGAGAGTTCTGTGAATACAGTAGGTGCTCGATAAATGCTTATTCTGGGTACTACCTTTGATGCCTGTGGCAGTGACTGCAGATGAGCGGGATCCTGCAGCAGTGAGGCGTGGTACTGGAGAGCCTGGCTCTGGCATCCAACCCGGCTCCATCTGCCACACTAGCTTGGTAACTTTAGGGAAAGTATGAACTTCTGAACTCTCTATTGGTGAGATGAGAGTGGTAGTAATAGCACCTCCCTCATAGGGTTGGAGTGAGGAGTAAATGGAATACCCTATGTAAAGAACCTAGTGTGGTGCGTAGTGTTGTGTAAACCATTCATCCGACAGGGGACTAGTATCCAGAATACACAAGGAACTCAAACATCTCAACAGCAAAAAACCAACCCAATTTAAATATAGGCAAATGACCTGGGTAGATATTTCTCAAAAGAAGACGTACAAATGTACAACAAATGAATGAAAATGTGCTCGACATCACTAATCCTCAGGGAAATGCAAATCTAGACCACAATGAGCTATGATCTCATCCCCGTTAGGATGGCTAGTATCAAAAAGAGAAAAGAGTAACATGCTGGTGAGGATGCAGAAAAAAAGGAAACTTTTATACACAATTAGTAGGAATTTAAAATAGTGCAATCGTTCTGAAGAACAGTGTGGAGGTTCCTCAAAAAACTGCAAATAGAAGTACCCTATGATCCAGCAATCTCACTATTGGACACTTATCCAACAGAATGGAATCATTATATCAAAGAGTCATCTGCACCCCCAGGTTTATTGCAGCTGTATCCACAACAGCCAAGAATGGAATCAACCTAGTTGTCTGACCACACATGAATGGATTTTTAAAATGTGGTATATACATACCATGGAGTACTATTCAGCCATAAAAAATAATGAAATCCTATCATTTGCAGTAACTTGGATAAAGTTAGAGGACATTATGTTAAACAAGCCAGGAACAGAAAGGTTAACACTGCATGTTCTCATTCACATGTGGCAGCTAAAAGAAGTTGATCTCAGGAAGTAAAAAGTAGGACAGAAGATACCAGAGGCTGAGAAGGGTCCAAGGCAAGGATGGGTAGGGAGGGAGTTGTGAAAGGGTACAGAATTACAGCTTGATAGGAAGAATATGTTCTAGTGTTCTATACCACGGGAGGATGTCAACAATAATATAGTGAATAGCTGAATGTTCCCAACACAAATGCATAATAAATTGTAAAGATTTGAGATGATGGCTATGCTAATAATTTGATCACTATACATCATAGGTATTGAAATATCTTTATGTACACCATGAATATGTACTATTATTATTTGTTGATTAATTTTTTTTGAAAACTTGTTCTCATAGAATTAGAAACTAGAATAATGGTTGTCAGAGGCTGAAAAGGGTAGTTGGGGAGAAGAGAATGGAGACAGGTTGGTCAATGGATTAGAAGTTCCAGTTAGAAATAATAAATTCTGGTGTTCTACTACACACACTAGGGTGACTATAGCTAATAATAATGTAATGTATATTTCAAAATAACTAGAAGAGAAGATTTTGAATCTTCTTACCACAAAGAAAGGATAAATGTTTATGGTTATAAATATGCTTATTACCCTAATTGATCATTATACAACATATCCATGCATTAAAACATCACACTGTACCCCATAAATATGTACAACTGCTTTGTGTCAATTATAAATGAAACATTTTAAAAAAGAGTTTAGTATGGTTCCTAGACACTTTAAGTAGGCATTAATCAATCAAATAACATCAATCAAGTTATTATTATTCCTCCTCACAGTAGTAAATTGCAGAGCGGTGGTTAAAAGTAATCACTTGGCCTGGTGCAGTGGCTCCCCCCTATAATCCCAGCACTTTGGGAGGCAGAGGCGAGCGGATCATCTGAGGTCAGGAGTTCGAGACCAGCCTGGCCAACATGGAGAAACCCCGTCTCTACTAAAAATACGAAAAAATTAGCCAGGCGTGGTGGCAGGCACCTGTAATCCCAGCTACTCAGGAGGCCGAGGCAAGAGAATTGCTTAAACCCGGGAGTTGGGGGTTGCAGTGAGCCAAGATTGCACCATTGTACTCCAGTCTGGGTGATAGAGTGGGACTCCATCTCAAAAAATTAAAACAAAACAAAACAAAAACAAAGTAATCACTTAAGACTCAGATATTTGGGTTAGAACCCGGCTCTGCCAATTTCCATTGGCATAACTTTGGGCAAATGAGTTTCAATATCCTGATCTATAAGATGGTAATAATAACAGAAAAATCCAGTGACTGTAGCACGGTATAGGCAATTCATAGTGCTGTTTGTGCCTGGCGCAGACAGAAAAGCCTACAATAAATCCCAGCTAGTAGTAAAATAAAAATTATAAAAAGGATATGTTTAGATTAGCCACCAATGCTTAATTGTCCTCTAAGGTAATAATGTCTTTGTCTAATTTCATCTTTCCACTTTTTGCTTATCAGAAGTTGATTGCTAGGGGATTGCCAGAGTGTCTGAACTCAGTGGCACCTTCCCACCTGAAGGTCAAGGGCTGTCTGCAGCCATTGGTGGAACCCTGATTGCAAACATCAGTCCTTCCACTTAGAGCAGTTCTGATGCAGTCTTTGATGCAAAGTAATATTGGAAGAATTTCCTCAAGCATGTTCAATGGTGATTACTATTGACTGTGGCCTGGTAGGTGGAAAGGCTGCCCAGAGGGACCAAATGCAGCGACCTTAGCTCCCACAGTTATTCACTATTAAAACTTGGTTTTCAAAGTAGGTCAAATGAAACTAAACAACGTTTGCAGTAATCCATCACTGCTGGCCAGACAGGGAAGGGTTTTGGAAATAACTGAGCTAATGAACCCTACAAGTTTGAGATTTACCTTAAGGGATTACCAACAGATTCTTTCAAAACAATGTCTCTACAACTTACTGAACCGGAATGTCAACTTGGTGGATTCTTTCTTCTCTGGCCACTCTTTTTTTTTTTTTTTTTTGCATTTTAGGTTTCAGGCCACTCTTAAGGGACTCAGGTATGGTTGGATTCGGAAGAGGGCTTTCACAAATTCAGGGAACCACCTTCCCCTACTGAACTCTAAGACTAAGAACCAGAGGACCTATTCTTTTGTGAACGCCAAATGATCTTTGAAAAGCGGGTGGTGGGGGGTGGGTCCACCTTTTCTCTACAAATTGAGGGCAGGAGAGGGGTACACCAGAAAAGGGGTACAGCCAGGAGAGGGGTACAGCCAGAAGAGGGGTACACCAGAAAACGGGTACCGCCAGAAGAGGGGTACAGCCGGAGAAGAAGACCAAAATCACGAGTAAAACCGGCCCCATTCTGTCCTGTCTCTTTAAGAACACCTGAAGCGGCCAGAGCCACGCAGGCTGTGGGGAATCGGAGCAGCCGCGCGGCCCAACCCCTCTTACGTGGCGCGGGCCACCGGAATTAAAAGCGCAGTTTTTTTTAACCTCCAAGCTCTCGCTCTGCTTTCCCTCTCCTTCTCTATCCTTCGGATATTATCTCTGGGACCAAAACCTGCAGGAGCCTGTGGGGTGGAAAGGGTGAGCACCCCCACTTTCTGCTCCTTGCTGGCCAGGAACAGCCCGCCCAGGAGCAGAGCCCAGCACGCCCCGAGGAAGGGCGAGGTACAGCCCGAGCCTGCCGGGGACCGGGAGTGCGGCAGCCTGGCGATGGTTCTGGCAGGCCTCTCCGGGGTTCTCCAGTCCCAGGTAGCCCTGTAAAAAAGGTTGGCCTGCGGGCTTCGGGTCCCTGGGTTGGCAGTGGCTAGGGGAGGGGCCCAACCGAGCATGTGGTTCTGGCGGGGTCAACATGGCGACGGAAAGCCACGGGAGGGGGGGAGCTCACGCCCTCCCAGCAGCCCCTGCGAACGTGGCTTTTCAACTGACAGACAGGGCAAGCGGCTTTTTCCCTCTGCTGGAGCAGCTGAGGGAAAGGAAGCAGCTGATGGCTGTCAGCCGCCCAGCTTTTAGGCAGGCCGCACCACCTCAGGGTGCAGCAGTCTCCTTCAAAGTACGGCTTAAGAAAGCTTTCTGCCTTCCCTTAATGCAAATGGCTTGTTTGCGTGGTTGGTTAAGGTGGAGGGCCCATAACTGCAAGATTGCTGGTTCAAACCCTGATGGAGTGAGTCTTGATTTGGGGAAATTCAGAAGCTGAAGGCTATGGGACTTTGGGTTTGGTGAATAGTTTGTCTTGCTTAGGATTGGTTCTCTCTACGGCAGGCAGAACTTTTCCCTCTAGAAGATCATAGTTAAACCAGTTCCAGGGTCCAAATAGTCAATGGCAGGTCTCACAACCTTAAGAGCATTTTCCTACAATGGAAGATGGGTTGGGGCGAGGAGGCCCGGGTCCTGAGGGTATTGTTCCAGCCTCAGCACGTCCAGCCTGCCTTCTTTGAACTGTGTGCTCTAGCCCCTCCCTAGAAGTTTACCCTTCTGGGCAGTTTTATAATCTGGCTTGTCTAAATTGTACTTTTGCTGGGAAATGTTGGTACCTATCTCCTGAGCTTCACTGGCCTCGCTGGGGCTCGTTGGTACGTGACTACCCAACTCAATAGCTCCTCTTGTTCCATGCCTCTATGGTAGTCACTGGAGGTCATGCAGGCAGTGAGTGGTCCCATGACGCTGGTAGGTCGCGACTGGAATCCAGTACATGGGAGCCCCTCTGATAAGATGGATACGTGTCTTGGGCACATAAAATTTCAGGATACTAACTGAAAGACGTTTCATTTCAGTACCTGTTTTACCTAAGGGACGCCTTAGGTCGAAATGGCTGTAATTTCTTTAACCGGGAATGCTGGCATTCCTTGAGTTCGATTTCAGATGGGTGCCAATCTTCCCAAGCTCAAGTCCCCATTAAAGTGTATACTAGAAAATTGGGACCAATTTAGCACACAGTCTTTAAGGAGGAGGCAGCTTATTTTTCTCTGCCAAGCAACGTGGCCAAATTACCCTCTGCAGAGTGGAAAACCTAACACCCAAAGGGAAGGGAAGAAAACCCAACAGCTTTCCTTGAGCAATTGTGGGATGCCTTAAGAAAGTACACCCCGTCACCAGACTCCATAGAGAGTCAGTTAATACTAAAGGACAAGTTTATTAGTCAGCAGCAGATATCAGGCAGAAGCTCCAGAAACTGACCTTGGGGCCAGAACAGAGTCTAGAATCATTACTGAGCCAGGCAACCTTAGTGTTTTATGATAGAGACCAGAAGGAACAGGCTGAAAGGAACAGGAGAGATCAGAGTAAGGTGCTGCCTTAATCATGGCTTTTGGGCAAGCAGACCCCAGGGGCTCAAATGAGGGAAAGGCTTGGGTTAGCCGCCAGTCTGGCAGAACTTGTTACCAGTGTGGTCCGAAAGGACATTTTCTAAGAAATTGTCCCCAGAGGACTGGACCACCATCTTGTCCATGCCCGCTGTGCCAAGGGAATTACTGGAAAGCACACTGTCCCAGGGGGCGAAGGTCCCCAGGGCCTGAGGTGTCTGACCAGATGACCCAATGGCAGGACTGAGGATGCCTGGAACAAGTGCCAGCACAAGCTGTCACCCTCACAGGGCCCTGGGTAAACCTGACCATAGAGGTCCAGGAAGTTGATCTTCTCCTGGACACTGCATGGCCTTCTCAGTATTTCTTTCCTGCCCTGGAGACTTGGTGCTTATTAATTCTCTCCCCTCAGACTCTCCCTCTCTAGGCCCATCCTGGGAAGGACCATTTTTGGTCATTCTGTCCACTCTTCATGGGCTATAGTTTGCCAAGCCCTGTTCTAGATCAGAATATCCAATTCCCTTCTGGAAATTTCCACTTGGGTTTTCTCAAGTTCCTAAACATAATATTGTCCCCAGTTAAATTCATCTTGTTCACTCCTATGTGTTCCTTCTTAATGAATGATACCACGAGCCACCAGATGTCCAAGCCAGAAATTCAAGCAGCATCCTTGATTTCATTCCCGCCATTCAATCAGTCACAAAATCATGTTGGTTCTACTTTCTCAACCTCTACCTAATCCATTCCCTTTTCTCTTTCTCCACCGTCTTCTTTCAGCCCCTCTCATCTCTCACCTCCTATGGTGTGTTTCTTTTGACCTCCTCACTGTGCTGCAGTCAGAGGGAATCAGGCCACCCTTGGATTTTGAAAGCTTTCAGTAACAATAGTCCCTGCCTTTCTTTAATTGAAGTCTAAACTTCTTGAAACAGAGTGAGAAGGCTGCACAATTGGACCATTTCCCCATGTTAGCCAAATTCCTCTCATCTGCCTGCACCTCCTGCCTCTGGACCCTGTACATATATTTCTTCTGCTTAGAGAATGTGTAGTGGGTAATCAGCAACTATTTGAAGCCAGATCACATGGGCAATAAGAAGAATTTACCAGGATAGTTGTAGATAAATAGACAGTTGTAGAAAGTATGAAAATATGTTGCAAGGGAGCAATGGGCAGGCCAGCAGTAGAGTAGCTGCCTGCTAAGAGACAAAGGCTTGCTGGGGGTTTTATAGGATGGTGCTGGTGCCGCGTGCTGAAGAGCGTTTTGTGTAGTACTGATAACGCCAAGGTTGCAGTGGGCTAACCTGCATTTTGCTATCAGGCAAGGGTCTGGTGATAGCTGGGCACAGGAAGATTGTGAACTATTTGTGCAGGAGGGCTATGGTCCTGGACCATGAAGAAAGACAGACTTCAAGCTCACCTGCTTTCTCTTTCTGTTTCCCAGTGCCGCCAGCCTGACTCGTTTTGCGTAATTAGGACTTTACAGAATTCTTCTCCTTTCTCATCACTCTGGCTATCTTCTAAGTCTCAAATTGGAGGTCACCTCCTGTGAGAAGTGTCTCCTCAACCCTCAAGGCTGTTCCTTTGTACACCACTACAACAAAATGGACCTGGGCCACTTAACTTTTACAATTCCAGTTTACAGACCTGCATGGCCCCAACCCCATGAGACCGAAGCCTCCCTGAGGGCAGCGATGGCCTCTTAATTACTCTTGATTCCTCAGCACCTAGCAGAGCACTAAACACTGTGCCCACAGAAAAAACATCTGAAGGATGACAGCTTAGAGCAAAAGTGGTTTCCACTGACATTCCCTTCCCTCCTTCCCAACTTTGGATTGAGGAGCCAGGAGCTGGTCAGGCTGCAGGAGGAGAGGACAAAGGAGAAGTCATTGCTCAGGGCTTCTGCTTTGCTGGTGTGTGGAGATGGTGGATCTGCCTTGAATACCTGGGAGGCAGGAGCAGGCATGAACTCCTCCAGTCTCTGGGTTCTGGACCCACATGGGGGTTTGCTGCTCTCTGGCACCCATCAGCCCTTAACCATCTGGCCTGCAGCCAGGGAGGCCTCTGTTTTGCTGGTGCGTGGAGATGGTGGGTCTCCCTTGAACACCTGGGAGGCATGGACTCCTCCAGCCTCTGGGTTCTGGACTTGCATGGGGGGCTGCTGTTTTCTGGCACCCATAAGTCCTCAACCAACTGACCTCCAGCCAGAGAGGTAGTGTGGTGGTGGAGAGGCCTCTCTGTCCCACCCACGAGTCCCAGGAGCTCAAGAGAATCAGCCAAACGCTGAGTTCTGCACCCTGAGTTAGGAACTCTATAACTTTATAATCTCCTTGAACTTTGGGAATTCTCTTAACTAACATGAGAGCAGTTACATCATCCTAGATCCTCCTAAAATAGGCACATGTATCCAAGTATAGGCACACATATATGCAAATATATACATGTATACATATATATAAATATATACATATAACTTTTGTTTTGAAATAATTATAAACACAAGGAGTTATAAATACAGTATTGAAAGATCCTTGTGCCTGTACCCCGCCTCCCCAGGCAATATTTTACATGACTATAGTTCATGATTACAACCAGGAATTTGCCATTGGTACAACATCAGAAACTAGTCTGCAGACCTTGCTCAGGTTTCACCAGGTTTTTTGTGCACTCATTTGCTTTTCTGAAAAGATTTAAATGTTTTCTGCATGACTGGTCTCCCCCACATACTGTGAGATGAGTTTTTTTCTGAATGAGCTTAGAGACCAGTGAATGTGTGAGATGAGAAGGATGATTCGGTGCATCTCTGTTTTAGCCACAGTGAGTCTGGACCTCAGGGCAGACGGACCCCAGTCTCTCCTCTCGGGAGTGCTGGTGCCGCCTCAGTGCAGGCTGCTAAGTTATCCAGGACTGACTGTCTTCTTCTCTGCTTATATTTATCTTTTGCATGTAACATGTCTGATGAGGAGACGGCCAATGAAATTTGACTTTTTAGAAGATGAATGGATATCTAGACTTTTTCAAGTGCAACTCAATTAAGAAAATATCACCTCACTGAGGCCCAAATGAGTCAGGGCTCACTTAGAAAGTGTTCCCTAGTGCCAGGCAAAGTGCCTCACATTTGTAATCCCAGCACTTATGGAGACTGAGGTAGGAGGATCCTATGAGCCCAGGAGTTCAAGACCAGCCTGGGTAATATGACAAAACCCTATTTCTACAAAAAATACAAAAAAAAAAAAAAAAAAAACAGCTGGGCATGGTGGCGTGCACCTGTGCATCTGTGGTACCCCCTACTCTGGAGTCTGGATTGGGAGAATCACTTGAGCCTGGGAGGTTGAGTCTACAGTGAGCTGTGTTTGTGCCACCAAACTCCAGCCTGGGTGACAGAGCCAGCCCCTGTTTCCAAAAAATAAATTAAAAAAAAAAAAAAAAGAAAATGTCCCTAGTGGATTACATTTTAACCTTTTAACCACTGTGCTAACTGAGATGATAGCCTGCTAGCTCTTTACCAGCATGAGGGCTGATAAGCATCTCATTGCATGGTCCCAGGGACTGATGAACGAAGGCTAACACGTGAAAAGGGGCAGCTAAAGAAAGAAGAGCCACCTCCAGGTTAATTACTACAAGTCTCCTCACCAATATGCCCTAATACACTAAAACAGCAGTAAAAACAATCTGCACATTGGCATCGAAGGAACAGATATACTTGCTAAGGACCCTTACCAAGACAGAGGAATGCTTTATATGAGTCCTTAGTGGATTAATTAAGTTCTTGCTATTTCCATTTGGGAATGACACTGTCCTCTTGGGGCTATGCAGAGATGTTCATGGTAACGAAATGAGCTGTCCTGGAATGGCACTTCCCAGGTGACAGAGCCTGGGCTTGAGGAAGGTGGTGCCTGGGTGTGACAAGGAACTGCCAGGTGCAAATATCAGGCCAGCAATGTATTCCAGCTGGCATGGACATGAATCACCTAGGAAGTTGTGATTTGGCCGCAGTTTCCACTTCAGGTAAGAAGAAAAGTGAACTCTACTTCACCTCCTGTTGAGGTGGATGTTTCCTGGTGTTTGTGACTTCTTTTGTACATACTTGCAAGGAATTTACCATGTTAATACTAGAAGAGACATCCATTCCTTCATAAAAGGCCTGAGTGTATCTTGATTGCAGGTCTCATGCTGGGCAGAGCTAGGGAAATTCGATTTGTCTCTAATCTCATTTGAATATTCTTATGCCTGCTACAAGTACAGCAGCAGAATCTCCACAAATCTTGTATACGGAAGTTTCCTGTCGTTCCTTTAGCATGCATAGGCTGGGAAAGGCTAGAGACTGATTTGTACTTTTTAGATATACAGTTGATCCTTGAACAATACAGGTCTGAACTGTTACACACAGGTTTTTTTCAATAAATGTATTAGAAAATACTCTGGAGTTTTGCAACAATTTGAAAAAAACTCAACAAAAAACCATGTAGCTAGAAATATCAAAAAAATTAGAAAGAGGTAAGTATATCATGAATGCATAAAATATATGTAGACACTTAGTTTATTTTATCATTTACTACCATAAAATATACACAAACTATTGCAAAAGTTAAAATTTACTAAAACTTATATATACACTCACAGACCATATGTGGTACTATTCTCAGTTGAGAGAAGTGTACACAAACACAAAGACGCAGTATCAAATTGTAACTGTATGAACTTAACCACAGTGCACACCCCACTACTGTAATAATTTTGTGCCTTCTCTTGTTGCTGTTGCAGTGAGCTCAGGTGTTGTGAGTATTCCTTTAAAAATTTCTGTGATGCTCCTCATCCCGGCATGACCAGTTCATCCCCGGTGAATTGCACATCACAGTAAAAAGTGCCCTCTCCTTGTTCTCGTGTATTTTTCCTCCTGTTTTGTGCAGTACTGTAAACCTTGAATAACACTGTGGGATCCATATGAAATGGCACTGGTGATGCTGGAAGTGCTCCCAAGAAGCAGCGAAAAGTCATGACATTACAAAAAAGTTGATTTGCTTGATATGTAACAGAGACTGAGGTCAGCTGGGGTTGCTTCCATGT
>PVKP010055837.1:0-10865 GCA_004027715.1 Plecturocebus donacophilus
GACTTCACCTAATTGTCTATCTGTATTCTCTAGCAGCTGACTGAGCTTCTTTAAGATGTGTATTTTCGATTCTTTGTCAGGCTTTGGTAAATCTCTATCAGTTTGGGTTAGTTACCTGTGCTTTATTTTGTTTCTTTGGTGCTGTCATGGTTCCCTGATTGCTCAGCAGCCTGTGGCAGTGTGTTGGAATGTGTGCTTTGAAGAAGCAGGGACTTATTCCAGTCTTTACAGACTGGCTTTCTGAGGGAACACCCTTCACCATTCAGCCTGTTCACAGATTGTGGGCAGGCCATGTGGTGTGGTTCAAGGGTGGTCAGAGGCTGTATCCAGAGAGGTGACCTGAGGCCTGTGTCCATGGGGGCTGAACTGGCACTGGAGTGGGCCTTAAACTTGGGTTTGCAGGTGTCAGCCAGGTGCTGTGATGGGTTCCATCCCTAGCTCCACAGGGAAGGGCCTGGAGTGTGAGTTCATGAGGACTGATGTGGCACTAGGGCAGACCTGGAGGCTGAGTCTGTGGAGGTGGGCCAGGATCCTGGGTCTGTAGTGCTAACTGGAAGGCACGATCTAAGACTGATAGCTTACCGTTATCATGCCCTTATCTCTGTGTGCCTGCAGACTTCTGTTTCCTGCACTCTCTTGTTCTTTATTCCACAGGGATAGGTTGGATGATTTCTGTGAGTCAGGCACCATGCTGATGGTGGTTATAAGAGGCCCTGTCTTCATGGAACCGTTTGACTGGGGTAGTATTAAGACACACAGATCAACATAACAATTAGCAATTCTGGATGCAGACCATGAAGAATTCTTAAGTGATGGGTGAGACAGAGACCAGGTTGGTGCAGCCTCTCAGGGATGGTGATTTTGGCCAATATCCAAAGTTGGACGAGGCCAGCATTGCAGAGAGCCGGAAATAGTGCTCCTGAGAAGTCTTCCCAGGATTGAGAGGTCCAGGGTGCAGGGGTAGGGGATACTGAGCAAAGACAGGGCCGCTGTAGTGAGTGGACAGCAAACAGGTCAGGTGGGCAGCATGGGCAGATCACATGTTGAAGAGGTTGGATTTTATTTTGTTATTTTATTTTATTGTTTAAAAAAAAAACAAACAGTAGACTGGGCATGGCGTGTTGCAGCATGGTGGCTCACACTTGTATTGTCAGCACTTTGGGAAACTGAGGTGGGTGGATCAACTGGGGTCAGGAGTCCAAGACCAGCCTGGCCAATATGGTGAAACACTGTCTCTACTAAAAATATAAAAAGTTAGCCAGGCGTGGCAGTGGGTGCCTGTAATCCCAGCTACTTTTGAGGCCGCGGCAGGAGAATCCCTTGAACATGGGAGGTGGAAGTTGCAGACAGCCAAGATTGTGCCACTGCACTCAAGCCTGGGTACCAAGAGTGAAACTCTGTCTCCAAAAAAAAAAAAGGAAGTAAAATATTTCTGAAATTTATACTGATTACATATTGAAAAGTAGTATTCTGGATATTCATTGGCTTTTCTCTCCCTTCCCAGAATCTCATAGATCACAATATACTGGAGCCTGTATCGGGTGCACAGAGGGTGTGGATTACACCAGTGGCTCCAACAATTTGCCTGCCTGCCTCCTATGTACCATTTGTAAATCAGGTACAGAACGTGTGGACCCCTTGCCCAGAGGTGGTGTGCGGAGTGTTGAGGCGGGAGTTGTAGCCAATGTGTCAGGGAACCAAGTTCCAGCCCAGCTTGGTGTTCATCATACCCTGTTCCATGATTGTGACTTTGGTTGATTAAAACAAAACAGAAATAAATCTTTTTTATAAGGCATGCCACCTGGCTGGGAAATCATCTAAACTATCAGCTGCAAGGAGGCAGGGGCATGATTACAGCACAGAGAAGGCCTGGCTGAGTAGACAGGACTGGGTTTCAGTGGTGGCACGGGTCTGCTCCGGGTCCAGGCTCTCTTTTCTGGGCTCTGGACTCCTGGCAGGTGCTCGGCCTCACTCAGCCTTTAGGTTCTCAGGCCCCTTCCTCCTCCCCAGCAGGGCTGGGGCTTTGGGGAAGTCACCTGAGTGCTCTTCTCCTTGCAGAGTCCCTCAGGTGATGCCCCTAGGCCTCCCTTGCTACTGACCATGTGATCTAAATGATGGTCTTCCCCTAATTTGATGTAATAATTAATAAATCATGGTCCTTTTTGTATGACTCTGAGTATTGGTGACAGCTGAGGGAGGGGTGTCCTGTATGAGGCCTGAGTGTGCTGCTGCAGAACCAGCCCTCAGAATTCCTTGGGGAACTGAGTTGAGCAGAGTGGGAGGGGGTTGGGGTGTGAGGAAGGGTGGAGGGACACATCAGGGAAACTCATTCCCAAAGCCTTGTGCTCTGTCATCAGATGAAGAAGAGCTAAGTCCCTGCACCCCAACCAGAGACACAGAGTGTTGGTGCAAGTCAGGAACTTTCCGGAGTGACAGTTCCACTGAGATGTGCTGGAAGTGCCACACAAGGTGAGACAGCAGCCAAGGGTCCCCGACAGCTTTCAGGAATCCGAGAAGACCCGAGTCACCTGGTACCCCTTTCTCTCCCCTGACCCCGTGGAGCCTCCAGCCCCATGAGGCACCCCTGAGCCTGCGGTGGCCCCTCCTGGTCCATCTGCCAGTCCCCACCCCTGCCCCCTGCAGCAGCCCTTTCCCATCCCTCCCAGCATGAGTCCCTTTGGGCAGGCTGAAATGTTCATTGGGCACAGGAGGCTACTTTCTAGGTTCTTTGATACTTTTCAGGAGACCTAGGAAATGTGATTTCCTTTTGAAATCAGAAGAAAACTTGAATCCAGCCTGTTTTGTATTTGTCCTCTTTCCAAGTTGGTTTAAAAAAATGTAATTTTAAATATTTTTTATGCAGACAGGAACCCATAAAGACAAAAGTTTCCCCATAGAGAAACGTTTGCCTTGCTTCATACTATCTGACATACATCTTTCTATTTTGCGATTCTTGTATAATGATGTAAATAAGAAAAAACTTATGAAATGCACTTATTAGGCTGTTTGCCTGGGTTGCCTGGATGCAAACCAGCAGTCACAAATGACTAGAAATATAAGCCGCGATGGAGGGAGAAATCCTCCCTCTGTGGGAGGCAGTGACTTCGTTCCAGGTCTCCTCCCACGCCCTGTGACTGGACCAGGGTTTGATGGCTGGCAGCTTCTCAAGGGACCAGTCTGTCTTATTTGATAATTTTAGAGGTATATAGCAGTATTTATTTATAAATAAATATTTATGTATTTATTTATAAATAAATATTTATGTATTTATTTATAAGTAGATGTTTACATATGCCCAAGATTTTGGAGAGTGTGGGATCTACGGGAAGCCATGTGTCTGGTCTGTCTTGCTGGGACAGGCACGAGACTGTATCTTCCTGTTTGTCCACAGCAGATGAGGACAGGGAGAACTGTGTGAGATCTGAGACTGCGAATAGCTTCTCTGTCAAGTGCCCTTACAGCTGAACATAAGTGAATCTTGAGCATCCTTTGAGCTCAAGGCAGAGCGAGTATTCATCTGCCTTAGCATCTGCCTTGGCATCAAGAGGGAAGAGTGGATGGTGTTTGGGAATGGTGTGAAATGGTTGCTGACTCAGGCATGGGCGGCCCCTCTTGCTTCTGGTGCTCTGTGACCCTGAGCCCCTGAGCAGCATTTAAGGGTACAGATTCCTGAACTGCATTTTAGGTACAGATTCCCTATTTGAGGAGCTTGGTTCCTTTGTAAGCATCTGACGCATCTCAGAAATACCAGTTCTTAAACACTATGACAACGGAACCTAGAATGGCTGATGCATTAATGCTTTGTTCTTGTGTCACATACTATTATTTTAGTTAAAAACATCAGTCATCATTTTTGCCTCTTTCCAGCAAACTCTTCTCCACAGTAGTCCAGTCGTGGTAGGATAATTTACAGATGTAGTCACTCTAGGAGTTTCCATCTTTTCCATCTCAAGGCATTGCGTGTTGTCTTTTTCCCAGACTTATTTGGCTGATACAAAGTTAGAATGGTGTGAAGATTTTGGCACATTCAGAGTGTTGTGTCTGTGGAGCTTTGGGAGGGGGTGGCCTTTCTGGAATTTACTGTACTAAATGATGTAAAATGTTTCATTAATAGTTTATTGTACATTAATTACATGTTGAAATGAGAAAATTTTAGCTATATAGTATTGAATAAAATGTCATGAACATTAATGTCACCTATTTATTTTTACTTATTTCATGAGGATATTAGAAAATATAAATTTGTGTTCCAGACTCGCCTTATATATCACTGGGTAGTGTGTGTAGTAAATTTCACACGCATCTCATTTAGTTCTTCGTATAGTCCCTGATGGTGACACTCGCTCCATCCTACCAGGTAAATTGTTCCTCAGAGCCTGTTTGCCCCCGCCTGGCTCTGCCTCCGTGTCCACGAGCGAAACTGAGTTAGGTGTAAAACTAAGTTTCTGTCATCAGCAAGATAGTGCTACAGGAGGCTCTCCACTTTTCCTCTCTGTGGAAGCACCAAATGAACATCTGGCATGGATCAGTTTGATCTGAGAGAAAACCAGAAACTCATTGAGAGACTTTAAACATGGGGAACTGAGAAAACATCCACACTGAAATGTGCAGGACAACCTGGGACACATTCACACACAAACACCACCCTGTGCACACGCTGGGCCATCAGGAGAAAACTCCCAGCTCCCAGCTTCTCCCCGGAGGAGTCATGTGCTTAGGCCACACATACAGTACCCCAACTTTTACAGCTCACCCGGAGGGTTTAGCTTTTGTGTCACCTAGAAGTGAGAGTGACAGACACCTTTCCTGCTCACTCTTCATACCGCAACTTGGGCCGGTGCTCACCAGAAGGACACCTGGAAGCGTGGCAGGTAAACCAGGCTGTGGCCCTGCAGTGCCATCATCGCTGTCCTCACTTGAAGTCTGTCACTTTAAATTCCAGGGAGTCAGAGGCAGGAAACAGCCCCTGAGCCTCTTCAGCAAGACTGAAGGAAGAGAAGGCAGGAAGGTGTGTCACAGCAAGAACACAGCCTGTGTTATTCAAGAGCTGATGGGCAAAAAGCAAAACAATATAGACAAAAACAAACAAAACTTCCTATTTCTTTTTATGCAAGTTTCCATAATTAATTTGGCTGTTAATTCACACACACCTAAGGCCTTTACCCCTAATTGCCTTCCTTTAATGTTTAATGTTACCAACACACTCTTCAAAGACAGGATCCTCTGCTGCTTTCTCTAGCGGGAGAGAAGACAAGCAGGGGAAGGTCTGCTGCTGCGAGGCGGCTCCTCCATGCACCGCCCAGGCTGCTGGCCTGTTCTTTCCTCCTGTCTTCAAATGAGCGGATTCTTTCTTCTGCCTGATCAAACCTGCCGTGGAATTTCTCTACTGGATTTTTCACTTGAGCTATTATATTTTTTCAGTCCCAGGATTTCTGCTGGGAACCTTCTAGTAATTCCTCTATCTTTATGGATATTCTCTGTAGATTCAGAGAATCAATACAGGTATGTACTGATGTGTTAGCATGGATGTTCCCTAGAGGAAAGGCGTAGGTGCTGCTCTGGGTTCCCCTGGAATATTTCCCTCCACCCTTGCCCAGGGACACCTCAGCCTCACCCTGGAAGCCGTGGGCTGCGAGCTACTGTTTTAATCCTCTGGAATCCTCTACAATACACACACACACACACACACACACACACACAGTGCCTTTAGATATTTGAGCATGTTTAAAACTGTTGATTCAGGCAAGGTGTTAGCTCACGCCCGTAAATCTGTCACTTTGGGAGGTGGAGTTGGGCAGATCACTTGAGGTGAGGAGTTTGAGACCAGCCTGGCCAACATGGTGAAACTCAGTCTCTACTAAAAATACAAAAATTAGCCAGGCATTATCATGCATGCTTGTAATCCCAGCTGCTCCAGAGGCTGAGGCACTAGAATTGCTTGAGCCCTGGAGTTGGAGGTTGCAGTGAGCCAAGATGGTGCCCCTTCATTTTAGCCTGAACCACAGAGCGAGACTCTGTCAGAAAAACAAAAACCCCAGCACAATGGTTGATTGAAAGCATTTGCCAAATAAGTCCAATGTCTGAGCTTCCCCAGGTATCTGTCCATTTTTTTTTTCTATACACGAACCATATTTACTTTGTGTGATTCAGTGGTTTGAATTTTTCACCCTAAAGCTTATTTTGAATCCCTACACTCTGGTACTTGTGAATGTGATGGGTTTTCTTTCTTTTTTGAGATGCTGTCTTGCTCTGTCACCCAGGCTGGAGTGCAATGGCACCATCTCGGCTCACTGCAACCTCCACCTCCCAGGTTCAAGCGATTCTCCTGCCTCAGCCTCCTGAGTAGCTGGGATTACAGGCATGTGCCACCCCATCTGGCTAATTTTTCTATTTTTAGTAGAGATGGGGTTTTATCATTTTAGGCAGGCTGGTCTCAAACTCCTATACTCATGATTCACCTGCCTCGGCCTCCCAAAGTGCTGGGATTACAGGCATGAGCCACTGCGCCCAGCGGAGAAAACAAAATTTAAAGATTATGTGTAATTTGTTTCGAGGCCTTCATGAAAAATTTAAAGAAATTAACACCAGAACCCACATTGACAGCTACTGACCCCTGGAAACCAGTAGAGGATGTGTTAGGAAACAGTGTTCTGCCGGGACCCACCTGATGTTGGCCTGATCACCTGAGCTCCAACACTGGTCCCACTCATCAACAGATCTAAGAAACATGAGGTACCAGCCCTACTGCTGAGAACCCTGAGTGTTTCAGGCTCACACAAAAAGGCAAAGTTCTAGCTTAGAAAATATTAAGAAATTACACTTATCAATATTTATTATTTATTTATTGAGACAGAGTTTTTCTCTGTGGCCCAGGCTGGAGTGCAGGGGTGCAATCTCTGCACACTGCAAGCTCTGCCTCTCAGGTTCAAGCTATTCTTCTGCCTCAGCCTCCCAAGTAGCTGAGATTACAGGCATGTGCCACCATGCCCAGCTAATTTTTTGTATATTTATTATAGACAGGGTTTCACCATGTTAGCCAGGATGGTCTGCATCTTCTGACCTTGTGGTTTGCCTGCCTTGGCCTCCCAAAGTCCTGGGATTACAGGTTGAGCCACGGTGCCCAGACTATACTGATCAATAGGTCAACAGCTCAATATACTTCTATGAACAGCTGTGTGGTTTTTCCCACTCTGACCAATTCTCCTACCTGACATGAGTATCCCATAACTCAATTCACTTCTGACGCCAGTCAGAGGTCAGGCCGACCCCACAGGGTAAGGATTCCATCCCACAAGACGCCCCCGTCTTCAGCAGCAAATCACAAGTAGTGGCCTGACATGGTTTGGCTCTGTGTCCCCACCCAAATCTCATTTTATTGTAATCCCCACATGAAAAGGGAGGGAGCTGGGGGTTGGTGACTGGATCATGGGGATGGTTTCCTCAGGCTGTTCTCCTGACAGAGAGTAAGTTCTCCCGACATCTGGTGGTTTTAAAGGGTTGGCTGGTTCCTCCTTCACTCTCTTCTCTCCCTCCTGTCACCTTGTGAAGAAGGTGCCTGCTTCCCCATTGCCTTCCGCCATCACTGTAAGTTTCCTGAGGCCTCCCCAGCCATGTGGAACTGTGAGTCAATCAAACCTCTTTCCTTTATAAATTATCCAGACTCGGGTCATTCTTTATAGCAGTGTGACAAAGGACTAATACAATGTCCCATGCTTCCTGGAGGGGACACATATCCAAACCATATCAGGCAATATAGCTGCATATAGTGTTAGCTTCTATTTTGCCAGGTATGGCAAAGCACAACTCACATCCATCAGGTTCATAAAAAAATTGATAGAAAAGTCTCAACACATTGTCTCAGTTTCTGGCTTAGGAGTCACCACTGCTTCCAGCACTTATAGTTTTACCCCGGGTCCTGTGGCCACTTCACCAGGTAGCGAGTGGGAGGACGGGAGAGTTGACATAATGCGGGGAAGAAAGACAAAAATTACAATCATTGGCCTGGCACGGTGGCTCACGCCTATAATCCCAGCATTTAGGGGAGGCCAAGGTGGGTAGATCACCTGGGGTCAGGAGTTTGAGACCAGCCTGACCAACATTGTGAAACTCTGTCTCTGTTAAAAATACAAAAATTAGGTGGGTGTGGTGATGGGGGCCTGTAGTCCCAGTCTCTTGGGAAGCTGAGGCAGGGGAATCACTTGAACCCAGGAGGCAGAGATTGCAGTGAGGTGAGATCATGCCATTGCACTCCAGCCTGGGTGACCGAGCAAAACTGTGTTGCAAAAAAATCCAACACCACCACCACCACCAAAATGACAGTCATTATACTAGCATCCTCCCCACCCCCTCATCCCCAGATCCACTGGAAAATGATGGAAAGTCCAGCAGGGACAGTCCTTTAGCTCCACTGGTGTGGAGTGGGGCACACACCGGTGAAGGAGTGGAAGCCAGCTCTTCATGCCTTTGTCTCCCCCCATTTTAGACAATCAATGTTTCGGTTGACTGTTCTGCTTCCTTATCAAATTATCACTCTAAGGAGGACACCTCTCAGCCCATTGCTAAACATTCTGCACTCGCTGTACAGCATGTTTCTTGGTCCACAGAGGTGTGGCTTGGTGGTCCAAACTAGAATAATACCTTGTTTCAGTTCTTTTCTATCAACAGCTGTCTGGGGCATTTGCAGCCTCCACTGGTAACCAAAAGACAATCTGTCAGTTTCTGTTCCTGTCGAGATTCATTTGTAGCCCCCAGTGGAACTGCCCGAGCCTCACTTTCCAAGTATGTGCAGGGCGTCTCCATCAGGGAATCTGCCTCATAATCATAGGCAGCCTGTGTCTCTCCTGCTCACAGACAGAACAGCTCTTATTGACGTTATGTTCCTGAGAGGGAGCAAGAGGAACATGTATAGATTGAGCCCATCTCTACGTCACTGTGGTTCCCCCACATCCACTTATTTTACCTCATGGCCTCTAGTGATCACCTCAAGGGAGTACATGGGGGTATCTCTTGCTTTTTACAGTCACTTTCCACACCTCAGGCTGGTTCTACTGACCGGCCTGGGAGTGTCTTACTTTAATGCAGTTCTCAAGTCGCCCTAGAGATTTCCATAGGGTTGGGCCCCATATGGACCCTTCAATAGGTCAGTTTTCCATTGCTCTTGGAAACAATGGAAAATATAAAGATGAATATCCAAATTTATTTGGAAGGCAAGGTTGAAATTCTTGGCATACAAAGACAACAAGTTGTCTTTGGTATGACCAAAGACAGAAGAGACGTTTAGAGGTTTTTAGCCACAGTCAGCGTTCCATATAGAGCATAGAAATGTGTCGTTACCTGCACTCCGGTTTCCAGTCTACACTGTGTGCTCCACCCTCCAGGGCCAAGGGGCCTGAGCTGCTCTGAAGACCTTCCTGCAGCCCCTGGTGGCTCTGGTTAATGCTGTCAGTCTTCCTGAAGTCCTTGTCCTCTTACCCCCTGCCTGGATCCGCACTAGCACATGTTCCTGACCACACGCATTCCTCAGTGCCTGTGGCCTGGCACCCATTTCTGGTCCTAACTCAGGGTCTTTGGACTGGCAGGTGCCCAGGGTGCTCCACCGCTCAAGTCCAAGCCTGCGGAGAGGATGGCATTTCATTCCCAGGTTTCTGGTGAGCCGAAAATCCTTCTTCTATAGTGCGATCCTCTTCTATCTACCATGTGCGGGTTCAGGACTAGACTCACCCCAAGGGTCTAGGAGTCGTGCCATCGACCTTACTGCCTAGGGTCACAAGATAGCACTGTTCACTACCACACCTTGGGTGTGTCCTCACAGCGGCAGTGTGGTTAACCCAATGGGGAGGTCAGTAGCCCAAGGTCAGACAGTTGGACCTGGGTAGACACTAGACTTGGGAGCAAGCTTTGGAAGCCACTCCCCTGGTTGCCCTGCCCCAATACTAGAGCCCTCAAGGTCGATCTGGGAGTGTCTGCGCCTTGACCACACAATGGGTGCCAGGCTGTGGCTAGGGATGCCCCGGGGTTCCTCTCCCTCCTACCTACTCCTCAGCCTCTGCAGGTGCCTGTCATGACCTGTGTGTCCTTCATTCTGCCCACTCATCAGTTCACTGGGCCCCGCCTTGGTGCCAGGCATCTGCTATTGAGGAGTGCCAAGCCCCTGGCAGAGAAGCTTGGAGCTGGGTGGGAGCAGCAAGGGGTCTGGAGGCAGCAGCATGAGTGCAGTGGTCAGTGAGGCGGCTGTGGGAGGAGGGAGTGGGAGCAGCAGCTGAGTGGACTGAAGGGCTTAGGCCAGGAGGGAGCTCAGGGTTTTAAGAAGAGGAGAGGCCGGGAGCCGTGGCTCATGCCTGTAATCCCAGCACTTTGGGAGGCCGAGGCGGGCGGATCACGAGGTCAAGAGATAGAGACCACCCTGGCCATCATGGTGAAACCCCGTCTCTACTAAAAATACAAAAAATAGCCGGGCATGGTTGCACGTGCCTGTGATCCCAGTTACTCGGGAGGCTGAGGCGGAAGAATCGCTTGAACCAAGGAGGCGGAGGTTGCAGTGAGCCGATATTGCACCACTGCACTCCATCCTGGCAACAGAGCAAGACTCCATCTCAAAAAAAAAAAGAGAGAGGAGAGACGGTCGTCTCGGAGAGGGAGCAGGCTCCTCCGCTCCTTGCCTTTTTGCTGTTCACAGCCTGGGCACACCGCTGCCGGCCATAACTAATTTCCGTCGGTGCACGCACCCACGCGCCCTGGGGGCCCCACGCCCCCCGGAACACACGCCTCCCGGAACACACGCCCCCCGGAACGCACGCCCACTGGAACACACGCCCCCCGGAACACGCCCCTCCCACCCGAAGATATCCCAGCTCATCCCAGCAGAC
>PVKP010055838.1:0-10831 GCA_004027715.1 Plecturocebus donacophilus
GCAAGTCCTGATCTATGTGTCAGTAAAACGGCAATTTGTGTGGCAAGGAGAGTGGATTCCAGGCCAGACCACGAGTGCATCACTGGGCATCCCCATCTGCAAAACGGAGGGTGCTTCTGCCTTCCCTGCTGGCACATGGGGCACCGGGGCAGCCGTGTGCCCGGGTGAGAGGCTTTTCGACACTGAGAGCATGTGGTCCTGGGGCCACCCTACAGAGGCCAGGGTGGGGCTGGGGGGCTTCTCAGCCGCTGCTGCCACACTGGGCGCCAAAGTTCTTTGCAGTGTCTCTCCCTTTGGATTTGCTCCAGAGGGGATTTGAGAGTTCTGAGGCCTCCGTGTTTGCCAGCTCCTTCCCGCCACTGCCGAATCCTCCTGCAGCCCTTGGCCTCAGCCCTGTTCGCTGGGGGCTGCTCCAGAGGGGAAGGACTCCTGTGGCCCCTGGGGTGAAGTGAGCTGGTGGAGGTAGAGTGCAAGGCCCAGCTTTGCTGCTTTCTGGCTGTGGGACCCTGGGCCTGAAGGTCTTGGGCTGGGAAATGGAGACTGTGCCTCCTTCCCTGGGGACTCCTCAGTGAAGGAGGAGGCTGGAGAGGCAGGTGGGGTCCAATCCGGCTAGGCTTCTAAGGCTTGCTCAGGGGTCAGGCTTTCTGCCATGGTCCACAGGAACCAGGCCTTGTGAGCCCGAGGGACATGGTCAGCTCCGGCCTTTAGGGGACGCTGTTTGGCCGCAACATGGGAAATAACTTGGAGAGGGGCCCTGCAGGCAGGAGGCTGGGGAGGAAGGGACATGGTGGGGGCCTGGACCAGGGTGGTAAGGAGAGGGCAGGTGACAGGCATGTGAGGGGCTGGATGTTTGTGTGGGGGTTGTGGGAGACAGCCTAGGACTGCGCCAATATCACTCCTATACCACTCTCTTAAGGTGGCCTCAGGCAGCATCGGGCATGGGATGGGCCACACGTAGGCAGTGAGGATGCAGCCCCGGGGCCGGGCAGGACTGTTGTTTCAGCAGCAGCTCAGCGTCAGTGTCAGAGCCGGCATCCCGCTGGGCTGGGCATGGCGCCTGTGCTCTGGGCGCTCCCAGCCCTCGGGGAGGCGTGCCTGTGGGAGTGGATCCCTGGCAGACCGAGCTGTCACCTCTGCCCTGGAGCTCAGTTTTCCCAAGTGGCAGAGGTGGAAGAAGGCGGCAGCAGCTGGGAGGCTCAAGTGGTGGCTGGGCAGGGACAGGGACAGAAGCCCCAAAACAAGCCAGGCTCCCGGCGCCCCAGCTCGTCCACCACATTCCCTGGCTACGGAGGGTGGCGGTGTGGCCGACGACAAGAGCACAGCTGCTGTAGCTGAGCAGAGCCGTGTTTCTATCCCAGCTGTGTGTCCCTCATGAGGTTTCTCAGCCTCTCTGGGCCCCAGGTTCTTCATTCATAAAACGGCAATCATTACATCTGCCGCGCAGGATGTGCCAGCTTACCTCCCAGCCAGCAGACTGGGAGAAGAGCCCACGCACGGCAGAGCCCTAGCGAAAACCTCCTCCAGGCCAGGTCTGCCCCAGGCAGCCCCTGCCCATGCTCACTTCCTGGCTCTGCCGTAAGGTGGCATCAGGGCCAGCAGGCCTCAGACTGCACCTGGCAGGCAGGAAAATCCCACACCGTGGGGCAGCTTTGGCTCCTGACCTCAGTGTTCACAAACAGAAGCATCGCCACCTCCATCTCTGTTCCTCACGAGCGGGTCCACAGTCTCTGCGTGCAACAGGCTGGCCCTGTCTGGGAGCCGGGCCTGCTGGCAGGTCCCGGATCCCTGGAGAATCATCCTCTCTCTTTTGTGATCATCCTCATTTGCATTTGCTGTATTCGGCTGCACTACCTCACAGACATCCATCTGAAATCGTGCTACTCCAGAGGGGTGTTGAGGACCAGCAGCAGCCCTGGGAACCCGTGAGAAATGCAGGTCCCCAGGCCCCCAGACCTGTTGTAACTGGCTCCCAGATGATTCTTGTGTCCGTGGAGTTTGACATTCACCTTCCACCATGGCAGAAAAGAGATTCTACTTGCATAAAGCAAGGGCGACTGTCTCCCTCATGCTCCTTATATATTTAACTAACATCTTTTAAGTTTGAACATCTATTAAAGAGTGTTTGAATATAAGAAGTATACGCTTCCAGTAAGAGAAAAACCAGGCGACTCAGCTGTTGTTGGTTGGCTGTTTTTTACGAAGTAGAAGCCCCTGGTTTCCTGGGTGTGGCCTGCCCCCCAGAGCTCTGCTGTGTCAGCCACACGGGGCACCACCAGGGGACCAGTCTGTGTGTGTGTGTCCCCCGTCCTTTGACTTAACAGGTCTTGGTTATGTCTGCGTGTCGACAACCCAGTCTGTCATGGATTTAACTGGACTCATATCAGTAAATAGGGATGTAGGTCACAGGCAGGTTTTGTTTTGTATGTGTGTTCATTTTAGATACTTGTTCACTGAAGTGATCACCCAGGGAAGGATTTCATAGTTGGGCGAGGGATGTGCAGTGTGAATAGAAATAAATAGGCTGGGTGTGGTGGCTCACACCTGTAATCCCAGCACTTTTGGAGGTCAAGGCAGGCGGATCACATGAGGTCAGGAGTTCAAGACCAGCCTGGCCAACATGGCAAAACCCTGTCAATGATAAAAATACAAAAAAAAAATTAGCTGGGCATGGTTGTGTGCACCTGTAATCCCAGATACTTGGAGGCTGAGGCACGAGAATTGCCTGAACCTGGGAGGTGGAGGTTACAGTGAGCCAAGATCACACCACTGCACTCCTGCCTGGGCCACAGAGTGAGACTCCATCTCAAAAAAAAAAGAAAAAGAAAAAGAAAGATAGAACTAGCAACATAAGAGCAGCTGTCCATGGGTTGGAAGATGGGTGCACGGTAGCAGGTGCCGCAGATTCAAAGGAATGTATGTACACTCTGGGCTGGAAGGCTTCCTGGAGGTGGGGCTTGAGCTAAGCCAGAAAAGATGAGTGTGGAACAGAGAAAGAGCCGGTGTGGCATAGACATGGGGGCTCCCGTCATCACTGGGAGGCGGAAGACAACTCTGTCAACTTTGGCTAATGATCAGTGGCCCTGCTAAAGATGCCCCTGGATTCCTTCTGCTCCCTTTGAGGATGGGTGAGAACAGCCTGGGCCTCTTCCCCGTCATTTCATTGCCTTCTAACTTTTCAAGCTGCACTGTGGCTGGGGTGTTTTCCCACGTGCTGTCCACTGACTCCCATCCCCTGGTCTCCACTCCACTCGCCAGCCATGCAGACCCTCTGCGGTTCCTGCCAATGCAAGCCCCTAGCGTTAGCTCTGACTATTTTGCCAAGAGTGATCTGAGGCGTGGGCGGAAAAGGCTGCCTTAAGTGGGACGTGCTGGGGACGTGCTGGACCCGCAGCAGCAGGAGCGGAGGCACCTGGGAGCATCAGCGGTTTCTCTGTCACATTTGTCCAGGGCCTCACCTTTGTGTTTGAAATGTCATGTTTACATCCTGTTTTCCAGTCCTCCAGTTGGCATTGACAAATGCAGTCTCACTTGATATATTAAGGAGCTTTACTAAAGCAAAATAAAGATGTTCATGTTCCCAATCCAAAGGCGAGCACCCGCCCAGCCCAGGCACCCTTTCTCTCTGGGCCGACCTCCTGTGCCGGCCCCTCCTCCGCCCCGGAGCCCAGCAGTCTCGGCTGGAAGGAGGACCACATTTAGGGTCGGAAATCCCATCCCAAGTCTTGCCTCTATATAGTTCAAAACCAGCCACTGCTATAAGAGGGCTGATTCTGGGATATGATGATTTGATTCTGGTTCAAAGGCAGGCAGGAAAAAAAGTACAATATTTTACCAGAAAAATATCAGCTTCTCTGCAACATTATCGACTGTGAGCTTCTGGTGTTTACCTGTGTTTAGAGTTTGTTTGGTTAAATACTCATTATGCAGAAGCCTCCTGCCTCCATGTGAACCCATTTACAAAATTAAAATAGAGTCAACTTTGATTTTGCCTTCATGGAACTTCCCACTTGAAAGTTCCCTCTAATTACTGAACAGATCTCTATTTCAAAAAAAAAATTGTTTTCCAGCCCAGAATCTTCAGCGATCACTCGTGTGGTTGTTTTTGTCACCTCTGGGCTGTGCTGTCCTGTTTACTGCTGGCCCTTCTCTTCCTAGGAACTCCCATCCTTGCTCAGGCACCCAAGGGGGAGTGGGGAGCATTGGGGGAGGGAAGCAGGAGGACAGAGGAGCAGGGAGGGCATGGGGGGACGGGGCGGGGGCAAGGGCAGGTCCACAGAGCCAGCCAGAGGCTCTGAACAGTCACAGCGTGGGACCCCACAGTCAACCCCACCTGGATTCGAACTCTTCCAGCTGGTGATCGTAGGCACAGTACTCACCCTTTCTGTGCCCTAGTTTCCTGGTCTATGGAAACAGGCCCAGCTCTTTCTCCCTTGCAGGGTGATGAGGACTCTCTGTCATCACCCATGGGAGATGCCGGCCCCAGGTAGAAGCATGGCAGATGGCACTTGATGTTATACTGGGGGTCTTTGGGCATGGCTGGAGACAGGCCTTGCCAAGTGGCCCCTGTGGCAGTGCTAAAGCTCCGTGTGTGTATGTGTGTGGCGGGGTTCAAACCCTGCTTAAAACCATTCCCAGCTGAGGATAGAACCCAGCCCCCCTGCAGCCCGTGGAGCCCCTCCCAGGAGAGACCCTGCCAGCCCCCAGCTTCCCTGCTGGTCTTCCCTGTGGCACTCCTGTGTGCTGGCTACTGCCTGTTTCTGGAAGCCTCAGAGTCCCTTCCTCCCTGAGGCTCCTCCCAGCTACTCCCCTCTCTGCCTGAAGGACCTCCTGGCCAGCGCCAGGTCCCAGCCTTCGTCAGCCCTTCCGAGATGCGCCCTGATACCAGGGTGGTCAGATGACTGGGTGTTTTGTGTGGCTGTGGCTCCCCCAGACCAAGACACCCCATGATTAGAAATAGAGTTGGCGTCTGGTTTCCCATCAGGGTCTTCTCTCAAAACATTCAAATCCAGCAAGACATCCTCAGGGAAGAAGGGACTTGGAGCATTACAGAAACAGGAAGCGAGCCAGCATGTAGCAGCAATCTGGGGGGCAGCTGCATCTGATCCATGTAGCACCCATCATTCTCCCGTTACGGGGATTTCAGTAATCGGAAGGGAACTCCGGGAGGGGGTGGGGGGTCTCACCTGGCCAGGCCCCTGGGGTTAATGCTGCTATTTGTATTGACAGCACAACCAGTTTCTAAAAAACCCTCTCAAATGCAAGACAGACCCTTTCTACAGCACACCTCCACTCGTTTAAAAATGGCTCAGCCCAATTTATTTAAAAAGGAAAATTAATGTTAAAAAATTGCTCCAGGCAGGGTCTTTGCTGAAGCCTTGGTCGAAGACTGCCCAGGGCAGCGGAGTTACCTGCGCAAGTTATTGGAGAATCACTGAGTCGGCTCCAAAGGTGTGCCCTGCCCAAAGAGCTCAGAGGCTCAGGAAGGGGGCCCAGGGGGTCCTTGTAACCCCTGTGCCCAGGATGGGGCAGCGTTTAGGGTTCCAGGAGGAGTGAATGAGAGTGAGGGATGGGTGACGGGTCGTCAGCTCACAGGCTCCAGACAGCCTGCAGGCAGGTAGGGCCCTCCCAGGGGTCCTCATGGCTGGCACTTGGGAGAGAACTTGAGGTGACCTCAGGAAGGAGCAAAATGTCTGGAGTTCAGCCTGGAGCTCAAGGCAATGAAGTGCCCCCCTACCCCTCACCCAGGGAGAGTTGAGTCAATGGCCTTGGATGAATTGTTATTTGCGAGGGGAAAGGGGTTAGGGAGCATCTGTGGCTGTTCCCTGAGCATGCGATTATACCAGGTGTCTTCCAAAGTCCCTTCCGAATCTAAGAGGAAAGGAGTCTCAGATTCCGAGCAGCCACTGGTTCCATGTTCTGATTTTCTAAGCCTCTAGCATGTGGCTTTCAGACTCTGGGAGTCTGCGATTCCAGGAGCTTAGCCAGCCTCTCCTCAAGTCCCATGAGTCCTTGGGCTTCTTCCACCCATCCTTTCACCCTCGGGTTTCACCCCCGCTCCCACCGCGTCCCACTGCAGACCCCCTCGAAAGCTCCAGGGAACAAGCTGGGCCTAGCTTTAAATGAGCTGCAGGAATCTAGAGGCCCAGCTGCAGGGGCCATCTAGGGCTTCCCTCGTAAGTGCCAGGTGCCTGGGCTCCACTGAACTGAGAGTGGGTGGCACCACAGGGAAACAGGGGCACCGCAGCACATGCTCCTGCCCTGGCTGCTGTGTGGGCCAGTCTCTTTGGGATTGGCCAGGCTGCTGGACTCTACTTTTGCCCCTGCGTGCTGCTCTTCATCCACTCTTGGCACTACACACACACACACACACACACACACACACACACACGTATGCGTGCACACACACACTCGTATACAGACCACACCCACACATGCACATAGACACATTCACATATGCACACAGCCCATATTCACACACACACATGCACAGACTCACACTCATGTACATACACATCCACACACATGCACACAGACCACATGCACACACATGTACACACAAACTAACACTTGCAAATGCACACAGACCATGCACACATATGCACACAGGCCACACACACATTCACACTTGCACATACACACAGGCACACACACACATGCACACGTATGCACAGAGGCCACCTCGAAGCTGGGCTTTGTGAGGTTGAAGGCCCACACCCACACTTGCATATGCACACGGATACTCACACATGCACACATGCACACACATATGTACACAGACACCACACATGCACACAGGCACACACATGCGCACAGACCACATACACATGCAAACAGACATACGCAGGCACACAGACCATACTCACACTTGCACATGCATGCACATGCACACTGACACTAGCACACACATGCATACACACACAGACCACACAAATGCACACACACTCATACTTGTACACAGACACACATTCATGCACATACACACATATGCACACAGATCACATGCACACACACATACACAGATAAAAACACACTTGTACATGCATACAGACCATACACAAACACACAGACACATACATGCACATGCTCACACATGCACACAGGCACTTTCACACACACATGAACACATGCACAGACACATACACAGCAACACACATACATGCGCATAGACACACAGACAACTCACACATGCACACACATGCATGCAGGCACATACGGACACACATTCACACACATGCACACAGGCACATGCATACACAGATACACATATGCACACACTCAACACTCACATAGACAGACACATACCTATGCATGCACACATGCCACACCCCTTACACATTGACACACACACACACACATTCACAGACACACACAGATGCAAACACAGACACAGGCTTCAGCTGCTGTCAGGCTTGCAGTGGGGTCCTGTGGCCCAGGTTGCCTTTGTGGCTGATGCAGCACTGTGTGCTGGGATGGGGAGCACAGAGGAGGCCTGGGCAGGCAGGAAAGCTTCCCAGACTAAGTCATGTCTGAGCTGAGAACTGAGCAGGAGCCTGAGATGACTATGTGAGGGGTGGACAGCAGTTCCAGGGTGATGGAGCAGCGTGTGCAAAGACCAGGAGGCAGAGGTGGACTCTGTGCAGGTGAAGCATTTAAAGGCTGGAGTGGCTGCAGCCCAGAGTCGGGTCAGGAGGAGGGTGGGAAACACAGCTGAAGGTGTGGGGCTCAGGCCAGGTGGACAGTGCCCCCAGGGCAGGGATGTGAGGGCCACTCACTGGGAGGTGGGGAAGGACCCTGGGGGGTAGCGCGCTGCCTACATCCAGCAGTGGCAGGCGGGCACCCTTCCCCTCCATCTGCCCTGGGCTCTCCCTGACGGGGCAGGGATCTCAGGGCACCTCTATTCTGAGCAGCCTGAGAGGAGCCACTGAAAGGAGCCCTGGGGATCAGGCACATGGACCAGCAGCCCAGGTTTTCATCTGCCACGTGTTTGCTGGTGCCTTGAGTCCTTGTCCCCAGTGCCCCACCTGTGAAATAAGATGAGGACTCCTGTCTCTAACTCTCATGATGCTCTCTCTGGGGATATACAGACCTGAAAACTCAGCTGAAACTGCAGCGTGCTGAGGAGCACAAGTGCGTTATTCTAATTCACCGTGAATGTCACAGTCCTGGGAGAGCAGTCCCTCCCTTCCTCCCTGCTTCCCTCGCTCCCTCCTTTCCGCCAGCAGCAGGTGCCTGGCTCCCGGGCAGAAATTGTCCCAAGTGCCCCAATTGTTGGGTTAAGGAGAGCCCCACCTCCTCACCCCAGCACACACAGCGCACAGCTGTAGCCATGGAAACTGCCTGTAACCTTGTGAACAGCTAAAATAGACATTACATATTTTTTGGTTTGTTGTTTTTTGTTGTACACACACACACACACACACACACACACTTCTCTTTTGTTCTCACACTCCTGTAGTGGTGGGTAAGGATGCATAAGGTCCAGGGTTGCTGTGCAGAACGTGCCTTGCACCCTGCCCTATGCCTTGTTCCATCCCTTGCTCGCTCTGAAGGGCCTGGGCCCAAGGCACTGGGGTCCCCATGAGGAGAGCCCCTTAGGAGCTGCTGTCTCCTCAATCCTGCCTCTCACAAGACAAGCCTGGCTTCACCCAGTGCCTGCCTGGCTCCGGGGGTGGCCTCGAAGCTGGGTTTTGTGAGGTCGAAGGCCCAGCAGGGAGCCCCAGACTGGCCATTTAAACGTTGTCTCTGTGGCTCAGGTTGGGATCCAAACCCAGTGAAAAAGTCAGAATCCACAGTGGTAGGTGCAGACCTGTGTGTCTGAGGAGCCGCACTGTGGGCCCTTTCCCCTTGGACTGGTCTGGAAGAAGAGATGGGATAAATGCTCCTCTTTATCTCCCTTTCATTTTGGAAGTTGTTTTTTCTTCTTCTGGATTGCACATTCCAGGTTGATGGCCTTCCTTTTTTTTTAGCACTCGAAAGACACCACTCCACCGTCTCCTGGGTCTCATTGTCTCCAGCAAGGAGTCTGCCGTCACTCTTACCTTCGGTGGGGCAGCGGGCCCTGGAGGTCATGCAACCCTTTTCTGCATGTTTAGATTTTTCTCTTCGGCGCTGGTTTTAAGCAATTCGACTGTAATATTCCCTGGTGTTATTTTCTTCCTGTTTCTTGTGTTCATGGTTTGTTGAGCTTTATGGGTCTGTGGGTTTATAACATCATCCCATTTGGAAATTTTTCAGCCAATATTTCTTCTAATTGTTTTTTGCACCAGCCCCAACTTCTCTGGAGATTCCAGTTATGCATCTATTAGCCCACTTAAAGATCGCCACATCTCATGGCTGTTCTGTTTGTTCTATCGTTTGTTGATGTTTTTCTCTCTGTTTCGTCCTGGATGGTTGCTGTTGCCCTCTGTGAGTTTGCTCATCTTTTCTTCTGCAATATCTAGTCCGAGGTGAATTCCATCCACTGCGTTTTCATCTGAGGCATTGTCATGTTTTCATCTCTAGAAGTTAGCTGGTTCTTCTCCATATCTCCTGTGTCTCTGCCTCATGTACTCAAGCTTTCCTGTGGTGTTTTGAACATAGGAGCTGCAGTTCATAACTATTTGAATACTCTTGTCTCCTAATTCTGTCATCTGTGTCACTCTGGGTTAGTTCCAGTGGGTCAGCTTTCCGTTCGTTATGGTTTGTATTTTTCCGCTTCTTCCCATGCCAGGTAACTTTTCTACTGAATGAAGGACGTTGTGAATTCCACCTCATTGTCATGTTGCAATACATATTGATGAGGTCTGTTCTGGGATGCAGCTCAGTTATTGAGAAACAGTTTGATCCTTTCAGGCCTTGCTTTTAAGCTGTGCTAGGCAAGACTAGAGCAGCTGTTAGTCCAAACCCTCCTGAGTGCTGTTACCCAGTGCTTCATGAATGAGAAGCTTTTCCTGATAGGTGGGAAGAGAAACTATTTCTGGACCTGTAAGAGCTTCAGATGTTGTTCCCTGGAATCCTGTCAGCTGGTTCTTTCTCTGGCCTCAGATAGTTTTGCTCACATTTGAGTCACTATTCAGCCAGCTACTCGTGGAGGACCCTCTGCAGAGCCCCATAGCCCCGTGGTCCCCTGCGAGGCAGCACACTCCTCCCCAGTTCTGTGTCCTGTGACCTCTGTCCACTTTGGCCTCCTTGGGCTGTCAGCTCTTTCCGCAACTCAGGGAGACCAGCAGGCTGCACTTGAGCTCCCTGTACATAGCTGGAGGGAGCTAGGGTCACTGCAGGGCCCTCTTTGTCTCTCCCTCATGGCTTGAGGGGTGCTTTCCTTTGTCACTTGATGTCACCTTCAGGCGAGAGGGCAAGCCTGGTCCCTGTAACCCCATCTTGGCTGAAACTCTGGCTAATGCTGCTTTGCATAACAAGAGTCACCCCACACATACCGACTATGGGGTGACTTCTCCTGTCATCTCCATTTTATCATACTGAAACATGGAGGAATCAAGAAACTTAGCCAAGGTGATACACAGTCTGGATTCAAGTAGCCTCCACCACCTGCTCCTAGACAGGAGCATGGCAAACTCAGGGCTCCCGCCCCCAGCCGCCCAGGGCAGAAGCCTCTGGTTCCCTGGGACTTCTCCCTGTTCCCCAACAAACCACCACCGAGCCCTGTTGGTGCTCCCTCCCACTCATCCCCCCACCCTGTTCTCTCCAGCCCAGCACTTCCTCCCACCTGATGACCATGACAGCCTCTCGACGGCTTCCTCCCACTCTGCCTCCACGCCCACCCGCCATGCCCACCTTCTACCTGCAGCCACAGAGCCACTCCCAAAAGCAGAACCAGTCCAATTACTCTCCT
>PVKP010055839.1:0-10838 GCA_004027715.1 Plecturocebus donacophilus
CTTTAAAAACAGTTTATTGATTAAATTTTTATAAAGGTGATACACACTTTTAGGAAAATCTAAGAACACACGAAGGAAAAAATAAGAACTCACTTTTAAATGATTAACATCAACATTTTGGTGTGTTTTTTTCTGGGTCTTCATTTTTATGTTCTTAGAAGTCCTCTTGCCAGGGGTGGTGGCTCATGCCTGTAATCCCAGCATTTTGAGAGGCCGAGGCAGGCGGAACACCTGAAGTTGGGAGTTCAAGACCAGCCTGACCAACATGGATGTCTCTACTAATAATACAAAAAAAAAAAAAACTTAGCCAGGCATAGGGGCGCATGCCGGTAATCCCAGCTACTTGGGAAGCTGAGGCATGAGAATCACTTGAACCTGGGAGGCAGAGGTTGTTGTGAGCTGAGACCATGCCATTGCACTCCAGCCTGGGCAACAAGAACAAAACTTCATCTCAAAAAAAAAAAAAAAAGAAGTCCTCTTTATCTCATGCAATTAGAATGAAGTCTTTCTTTTTTTTTTAAATCACATTGGTTTTTATTGAGGACTTACTAGGTACTAGACAGTAAGGCAGGCTCTCTAAGATACTTTTAAATGGATGAAGCAGCATGTAACATGGGATTTGGGGATGTAGAAATTGGTGTCAAGTCTTGTCCAGAAATTCTCTTCACCTCTTGAGGCCTCAGATTTCAAATATGTAAAATGGAATAGAATGAAGTCTTATTGGTTTGTTAGGTGAAACATTAATGTGAGGAATAGTATAAAGTGATGCATATAAAAATATTTTCACCAAAACATATGAATTTGCATTTACTAGTCGGTGTCTTGCTGCAGAGCCACCGTGGGTTGGGATTCTCGGCCTGATCTCTTGCAGGAACTCTCCTAAAGCCCTCTCTCCAGTTGTCAGTTTTGGCTGCTTTGAAGTGCAACAGGAGCCTAAAGATGCTTTTGAATTAATTTGGGGGCAAAATCCTTCAGTTTTTTTTTTTTTCCTAGGATTTTATAGTTATCTTGCCTGTATATAATTTGGCAGTATATTTTGGCCTTTATTATTTTTAATTGTCACATAATAATTGTACATTTTATGGATTACAGTGTGACTGATATTTTGATACATGTATTCAATGTGTTATAATCAAACCAGGGTCATTAACATGTGTATCAACTCAAACACTTATCATTTCTTTGTGTTGGGAACATTGAAATCCATTCTCTTAGCTATTTGAAAATATGCAGGGTGAGGCGTGGTGGCTCAAGCTTGTAATCCCAACATGAGAATCACTTGAAGCTAGGGGTTTGAGACCAGCATGGGCAACATAGTGAGACCCCCATCTCTACAAAAAGTAAAAAAATTTGCCAGGCATGTTGGCACGTGCCTGTAGTCCCAGCTACTCTGGAGGCAAAGGTGGAAGGATCCCTTGAGTTCAAGAGTTCAAGGCTGCAGTGAGAGACGATGGCACCATTGCACTCCAGCCTGGGTGACACAACAAGACCTTGTCTCAAAAAAAAGAAAAAGAAAAAGAAAAAAAGAAAAACAAATCATTGTTATAGTCACCCTGTAGTGCTACAGAACACTAGCACTTATCCCTCCTATCTAGCTATGCTTCTGAATCTGTTAACCAACCCTTAGTCATCCCTCTCCCCCTTCCTTTTCCCTGCCTCTGGTTACTATTCTATTCTCTACTTCTATGAGAACAACTTTTTTGCTTCCACATATGAATGAGAACATTTTGTATTTATCTTTCTGTACCTGGCTTATTTTGATAACATAATGTCCTCCGAGCTCATTCATGGTTTCATGAATGACAGAATTTCATTTTTAAATGGCTAGATAGTATTACATTATGTATATATATGCTACAGTGTCTTTATCCATTCGCTTGTTGATCGATACTTAGGTTGATTTCACACCTTGGCTGTTAGGAAGAGCGCTCCAACAAACATCGGTGTGCAGCTCTTTGACACAGTGATTTCCTTTCCTTTGGATGTATACCTAGTAGCAGGATTGCTGGATCATGCGGTAGTTCTGTTTTTAGCTTTTCTGAGGAACCTTGATACTGTTTTCCATAATGGTTGTACTAATTTACATTCCCACCTGTAGAAAGAGTTCCCCTTTCTCTACCTCCTTCCAGCATTTGTTACTTTTTGTTTTTTTGATAATGACCACTATAACTGGGGTGCAATGATGTTTCATTGTCGTTTTGATTTGCATATCCCTGATGATTAGTGATGTTGAACATTTAAAAAAATATACTTGTTGGTTTTTGTCTGCCTTCTTTTGAGAGATATCTATTCAATTCATTTGCCCGTTTGCCCATTTTTTTAATTGGAGGATTTTTGTTTGTTTTTTGCTGTTGAGCTGTTTGAGTTCCTTGTATATTCTGGGTATTAACCCCTCGTCAGATGAATAGCTTGCAAATATTTTCTCCCATTCTGCAGGTGATCTCTTCACTCTGTTGATTGTTTCCTTTGTGTGCAGAAACTTTTTGTTTGATACAATTCCATTTGTCTACTTTTGCTTTTGTTGCCTGTGCTTTTGAGTTTTCATTTATAAAATCTTTGCCCAGACCAATGTCCTGAAGCATTTCTTCTATGTTTTCTTCTAGTAGTTTTATAATTTTGGGTCTTACATTTCAGTCTTTAACCAATTTTGAGTTGATTTTTATATATGGTGAGAGATACGGGTGAAGTTTCATTTTTCTGCTTATGGATATTGAGTTTTCCTAGCACTGTTTATTGAAAAGACTGTCCCATCCCCAGTGAATGTTCTTGTCACCTTTATTGAAAATCAGTCTGCTGTAAATTCATGGGTTTATTTCTGGATTTCCTATTCTGTTCCATTGGTTTGTGTGTCTGTTTTTATGACAGTGCCATGCTGTTTTGGTCTTTTTAATATATTTTGAGGTCTGATAGTGTGATATGTCCAGCTTTGTCCTTTTTGCTCAGGATCGCTTTGACTATTTGGGAGGGGTCTGTACAATTTTTAGGATTTTTTTTTCTATTTCAATGAAGAATGTCTTTGGTATTTTGATATAACTTGCATTGAATCTGCAGATTGCTTTGGGTGGTATGGTCATGTTCACAATATTAATTCTTTTAATTCATAAACATGGATGTCTTTCAATTTTTTGTGTCCTCTTCAGTTTTCTTCATCAGTGTTTTACAGTTCTTATTGTACAGATCTTTCACTTCCTGGGATAAATTTATTCCTAGATATATTTTTTTAATAGCTGTTATAAATGGGATTGCTTTATTGGTTTCTTTTTCCACTAGTTTGTTTTTGGTGTATAGAAATGCTGCTGATTTTTGTATGTTGATTTTCTGTTCTGCAACTGTACTGAATTCATTTATTAGTTCTAAGAGTTTTTTGTAGCGTTTTTTGTTTTTCTCTTGTTTGCTTGTTTTTTTGAGACAGACTCTCACTCTGTTGCCCAGGCTGGAGTGCAGTGGCACTAACTCAGCTCACTGCAACCTCCTCCTCTCAGGTTCAAACCATTCTCCTGCCTCAGCCACCCGATTAGCTGGGATTACAGGCGTGCACTATAATGTCGGGCAACTTTTTGTATTTTTAGTAGAGATGGGGTTTCACCATGTTGGCCAGGATGGTCTAGAACTCCTCACCTCAAGTGATCCGCCCGCTGCGTCCTCCTAAAGTACTGGTATTACAGGTGTGAGCCACCATGTCTGGTGAGTCTTTTGTTTTTCTATGTATAAGATAGTTTATCTGCAAACAGGGATGATTTGACTTCCTGATGTCTAATATGGATGCTCTTTATGTTTTTTTCTTCCTTAATTGCTCTGGCTAGTACTTTCACTACTGTGGTGAATAAAAGTAGTAACAGTGGGCATTCTTGTCTTGTTTCAGATCTTAGAGAAAAAGCTTTCAAATTATCCCCTTTCAGTATAATGTTGGCTATAATTTTCTGCTATGTGGCCTGTATTGTGTTGACATATAGTCCTTCTATATCTAACTTGTTAAGAGTTTTTTATCATGAAGGGATGCTGAAAAGTACTTTTTGTGCATCTATTGAGATGATCATATGGTTTTTGTACTTCATTCTGTTGATGTGATGTATCGTGTTTATTGATTTGTGTATGTTGTATCCCTGAGATAAATTCTGCTTGATCATGGTGAATCATCTTTTTGATATGCTGCTAAATTTGGTTGACCAGTATTTTGTTGAGGCTTTTTTTTGCTTCTATATTTATTGGGGATATTGGCCTGTAGTTTTCTTTTTTGTTGTTATATACTTGTCTGGTGTTGGTATAGGGTGATGCTGGCCTCATTGAATGAGTCTGGAAGAATTTTTTCCTCTTTAATTTTCTGGAAGCATTTGAGAAGAATTGGCGTTAGTTTTTCTTCAGATGTTTGGTAAAATTCAGCAGTGAGGCCATTAGATCCTGTGCTTTTCTTTGATGGAAGACTTATTACAGATTCAATATTGTTACTTGGAATTAGTCTCTTCTGGTTTTGTATTTTTTCTTGGTTCAATCTTGGTAGGTAGGTTTCATGTGTCCAGGAATTTCTCAATTTCTGCTAGGTTTTCTTTAAAAAAAAATTTTTTTTTCTGCATATGAATGCCAGAAAACTAGGTTTTCTAATTTGTTTGTGTATAGTTGTTTGTCATAGTCTCTAATGGTCCTTTGTATTTCTGTGGTATCAGTGGTTTTTTATTTTTTGTTTATTTTATTTTATTTTTAGTAAAAGCAAGTTTATTAGAGAAGTAAAGAATAGGCAGAGAAGAGCATAGGCAGAGCAGCTCTGAGGGTGCCTAGTTGGCTATTTTTATGGTTATTTCTTATCATTTACTAAACGAGGGAAGGATTATTTGAGTTTTCCAGGAAAGGGGCAGAGAATTTTTAGAACTGAGAGTTCCTCTTCCCTTTAGACCATATAGGATAACTTAGGGATGTTGCCATGGCATTAAACTGTTATGGCACTGGTGGCAATGTCTTTTTAGTATGCTATTGACACTTTTGTTGCTATCTTGGTTTTGGTGGGTTTTGGCTGGCTGGCTTCTTTTATTGCATTTTCTTTTTTTTTTGGGACAGAGTTTTACTCTGTGGCCCAGGCTGGAGTGCAGTGACACAATCTTGGCTCACTGCAAACTCAACTACCACGTTCAAGTGGTTCTCCTGCTTCAGTCTTCCAAGTAGCTGGGATTACAGGCGTGCACCACCATGCCTGGCTAATTTTTATATTTTTTAGTAGAGATGGGGCTTCACCATGTGGGCCAGGCTGATCTTGAACTCCTGACCTCAGGTGATCTGCCCATGTTGGCCTCCCAAAGTACTGGGATTACAAGCATAAGTCACTGTGCCTGGCCTGTTGCATCTTGTTTATCAGCAGGGTCTTTGTGACTTCTATCTTGTGATCCCCTGTCTTATCCTGTGACGAAGAATGCCTAATCTCCTAGCATGCAGCCTATCATTTTACCTAGGCCCTGTTGAAGATGGAGTCACTCTGGTTTGAACACCTCTGACATATTTTCCCCTCCCTTTTATAAGGGAATCCTTAATCCTTTGGATTGTAGAGGGATGAATATCCATCTTCTCTAACTTCTGCAGGCTGAATAGGGGTGATGATGTTTCTGTCTATAAGGGCCTCTTGTATTTAGAATAGAGAGGAGCTCAGTCAGAAAATGTTGGCATAAAGACCGGGCACGGTGGCTCACACCTGTAATCCAGCACTTTGGGAGGCTGAGGTGGACTGATCACCTAGGTCAGGAGTTTGAAATCAGCCTGGCCAACATGGTGAAATCCCATCTGTACTAAAAATACAAAATCCAGGCTGGGCATGGTGGCTCATTCCTGTAATCCCAGTACTTTGGGAAGCCGAGGAGGGTGGATCACTTGAGGTCAGGAGTTTGAGACCAGCCTGGCTAACCTGGTGTAACCCCATCTCTACGAAAAATACAAAAATTAGCTCGATGTGGTAGCAGGCGCCTATAATTCCAGCTACTTGGGAGGCTGAGGCAGGAGAATCACTTGAACTTGGGAGGTGGAGGATGTAGTGAGCCAAGATCACACCATTGCACTCCAGTCCGGGCAACAGAGCAAGATTCTGTCTCAAAAAGAAAAGAAAAAAATAGAAAAATTAGCCAAGTGTGGTGGTGCATGCCTGTAGTCCCAGTTACTCAGGAGCCTGAGGCAGGAGAATTGCTTGAATCTGGGAGGTGGAGGTTGCAGTGAGCCGAGGTGGTCCAGTGCACTCCAGCCTAAGCAACAGAGCGAGACTCCGTCTGAAAAGAAGAAAGACAATGTTGATATGGTGAGGGTCATTTATAACTCTGACTTCTGACAAAAGGTGATATCAGGAAGATTAATAAGTGTTCAATTTAAGAAAATGTTGAGTAAGCTTATCCTGCATTTCTACACAGAGTACAATAGCAATGTTTCACAACAGTACATCAATGTAAGTAAAAGTATTCCAAATAAACTAAATGAGAAGGCTTTCCAAGGAACTGGGCAAGTGTTGGAACCAAGCTGATTTGGGGTTGCTAGCCGATTCCAATATATACCCAGAATTAGAATACTGACCTGGATTTTTATATTACCTATTCCTCTTGTTTCTTCTGAGCAGCAGCCAGAGATCACTGATTGGTTCACAGGAATAAGCAGAGTTAGTCTAAATTGCAACAGACAAGACTGGAATCTAATAACAGACAAGACTAGAGTCTAATAACAGATGTACCATAGTTTTTGAAACACAACAGACAAGACTAGAATCTAATAACAGGTGTACCATAGTTTTTGAAACACAAATTTTCTCTCTCCAGTCTTCATTTTTATTAAAGAAAATCATGGTTTTGTTTACAAAATAAGCTTTAGTCTTATTATAATTGGCTTGATTATTTGTATCAAGTGTAGTAAGAATAATTATTTGCTATATAGGCACCTTTTAAAATTGGCTTTGGAGTTTCATTCTGTCACCCAGGCTGTAGTGCAGTGGCATGATCTTGGCTCACTCCAACCTCCGCCTCCTGGGTTCAAGCAATTCTCCTGCCTCAGTCTTGTGAGTAGCTGAGACTACAGGCACCCACCACCACCATGGGCTGATTTTTGTATTTTTAGTAGAGACGTGGTTTCACCATGTTGGTCAGGCTGGTCTTGAGCTCCTAACTTCGTGATCCACCAGCCTTGGCCTCCCAAAGTGCTGGGATTACAGGTGTGAGCCACCACTCCTGGCTGGATTAGACTTTTTAAAGCCTTGAACCAAGCCATTGGTTTGTGACTGCAAATACCTGTATGAAATGGGTACATTTCTCTCCTCTCAAGATCCCAAGATAACTTGGAGTGGGGGTCGGGGGTGGCGCTCCTAAGCCTGTTAGAAAATGACATTCTATACTTACCACAGGTGAGGAACCTTGTATAGGGACTGTGTAGACAAGATATGAGGCTAGTTTTCCCAAGGGGCTTTTATTCCTTAAAGGAATCTGTTTATATCTGAAAGAATGCCATTCCAGTCATAGCCTTGGTAAAAGAACTAGTCTCCAATTGTGTTCTGTTAGAAAAGAAAACAGTTGCTTATTGCACTTATGTAAATAATTGTATTACCATGAGTTAAGAATACTCACAAATAGTTTACAAATTTTGGAGAAATCAAGTAGAGAGAAAGAAATATGCTCCAATTTTGCTTACAGGAGGATTCTTTACTCAATTGCTAAAAGCTGTAAATAACTGAAAAGTTTTCTTCACTCTGAAGTTGATCAATTCATGCTGTGATCTATTTTCTTTGGGTCAGGGGTCTCTTCAGTATCATCCCTTTGTGGTTCACCATGGAAGATGTTACTGGAAAGTGGTGGTCCCAATTCAGACCCCAAGAGAGGGTTCTTGGATCTTATGCAAGAAAAAATTTGGGGTGAGTCCACAGAGTAAAGTGAAAGCAAGTTTATTAGAGAAGTAAAGAAACAAAAGAGTGGCTTCTCCACAGACAGCACAGCCTCTGTGGTATCAGTTGTAATGTCTCTTTTTTTATTTCTGATTTTATGTATTTAGGTCTTTTATCTTTTTTCTTGGTTAGCCTAGCTAATGCCTTGTCAATTATGTTTATCCTATCAAAAAAACCACAACTTTTTATTGATCTTTCATATTTTTTTAAGTCTCAATTTATTTTATTTCTACTCTGGTCTTTACTATTCCTTTTCTGCTACTAATTTTGCATTTTATTTATTTTTTCTTTTCTAGTGCCTTGACATGCTTCACTAAATTATTTTTTACTGTATTCATTTATTCCTAGAAACTTTCCTCTTAATATTGTTTTTGCTGTATCCTATAGGTTTTGCTTTGTTGTGTTTCTATTTTATTTATTAATTAATTTATTTATTTTAAGAGGGAGTTTCGCTCTTGTTGCCCAAGCTGGAATTCAATGGTGTGATCTTGGCTCACTGCAACCTCTGCCTCCCAGGTTCAAGTGATTCTCCTGCCTCAGCCTCCCAAGTAGCTGGGATTATAGACATGCACCACCATGCCTGGCTGTTTTTTTTTTTTTTTTTTTTTTTTTTTTTTTTTTTTTTTTTTTTTTTTCTGTATTTTTAGCAGAAACGGGGTTTCACTATGTTAGCTAGGCTGGTCTTGAACTCCTGACCTCAAGTGATCTGCCCACCTCAGCCTCCCAATGTGCTGGAATTACAGGCATGAGTCACCATGCCCAGCCATGTTTCTATTTTTATACTCTTCAAGACATTTTTAAATTTTCTTCTTAATTCCTGTATTGAACCATTGATTGTTCAGGAGCATATTATTTAATTTCCATATATTTATACAAATTCACAAGTTCTTGTTACTGATTTCTAGTTTTATTTCATTGTGGTCAGAAATGATAGTTGATATGATTTCAACTCTTTTTTTTTTTTTTTTTTTTTGAGATAGAGTCTTGCTCTGTCACCCAGGCTGGAGTGCAGTGGCACGATCTGGGCTCACTGCAATCTCTGCCTCCCAGGTTCAAGCAGTTCTCCTGCTTCAGCCTTCTGAGTAGCTGGGATTACATGTATGTGCCACCACACCCAACTAATTTTTGTATTATTAGTAGAGATGGGGTTTCATGTGTTGGCCAGGGTGGTCTCAAACTTCTGACCTCATGTAATCCACCTGCCTTGGCCTCCCAAAGTGCTGGGTTTACAGACATGAGCCACTATGCCTGGCCATGATTTCAGTTCTTTTGGAATTGTTGAGACTTGTTTTGTGGCCTGAAATGTGGTCTATCCTGGATAATGTTTCATGTGCTGATAAAAATAATATGTATTCTGTAGCTGTTGGATGAAATGTTCTGTAAATGCCTATGCAGAGTGCAGTTTAAATTTAGTGTTTCCTTGTTGATATCCTATCTAGATGCTCTATCCAATGCCGAGAGTAAGGTGTTAAAGTCCCCAACTATTATTGCATTGGGTTTTATCCCTACTTTTTTAAAAATATTTTTTATTTATTAGAGGTGGAGTCTTGTTATGTTGCCCAGGCTGGTCTTGAACTCCTAGCCTCAAGCTACCCTCCAGCCTCCCAAAATGCTGGGATTACAGATGTGAGCCACCATGCCTGGCCCCCACTTTTTTTTGAGCCAGGGTCTCACTTTATTGCCCAGAGTGAAGTGCAATAGCATGATCATAGCTCACTGCAACCTCAAACTCCTGGGCTCAAGTGATCTTCCTGCCTCTGCCTCCTGAGGGCATACTACCATGCCTGGCTTTTTTTTTTAGTAGAGATGAAGTCTCACTATGTTGCCCAGACTGGTCTCAAACTTCTGGCCTCAAGTAACCTCTTGCCTCAATCTCCCAAAGTGCTGGGATTACAGGCCTGAGCCACTGATGGGAGGCATAGAGCCTAGTCTCTATCTCTCCCTTTAGATCTAGTAATTTCTTCTTTATATATCTGGGTGCTCCATTATTTGGCACATATAATTTTTGATTGTTATATCTTCTTGCTGAATTGATCTCTTTATCATTATGTAATGACCTTTTTAGCATTTTGATTTAAAGTCTGCTTTATCTGATATAAACATAGCTTTTTCTGCCAATTTTGGTTTCTGTTTGCATGGAATATCTTTATCCATCCCTTCATTTTCAGTCTATATGTGTCTTTACGGGAGAAGTGAGTTTCTTGTAGGTAGCATATAGTTAAATCATTTATTTTCTTTTTTTTTTTTTTTGAAAGAAAGAAAAAGAGAGAAAAGAAAGAAAGAGCAAAAGAAAGAAAAAAAAGAATAAAAGAGAGAAAGAAAGAGGAAGAGAAAGAGGGAGAGAGGATGGGATTCTTGCTCCATTGCCCAGGCTAGAATGCAGTCTGAAAATGGGTATTAAAAACCTCTCTTATGCCAATAATTGTGCTTAACAATGGAGACAGGAAGAAATAGGGGATGAAAATAACAAACGAGCAGCCAACCAATATTTTATTTAAACCTGTGAAATGCTATGCAATTGCTGAGGAATGATTTACTTCCAATTATGTGGTCACTTTTAAAGTAGGTATAATGTGATACTGAGAAAAATGTATGTTTTGTGGATTTGGGGTGGAGGGTTTTGTAAACATTTGCTAAGTTTATTTATTCCAGGTCTGAGTTCAAGTCCTGGATATCTTTGTTAATTTTCTATCTTATTGATATGTCTAATATTGACAGTGTAATGTTAAAGTCTCCCACTATTATTGTGTAGGAGTCTAAGTCTCTTTGTAAGTCATTAAGAACTTGCCTTATGTATCTGGGTGCTCCTGTATTGGGTGCATATATATTTAGGATCGTTAGCTCTTCTTGTTGCATTGATCCTTTCACCACCATGTAATGTCCCTCTTTGTTTCTTATGGTCTTTGTTGTTTTAAAGTCTGTTTTATCAGAGACAAAAATTGCAGCTTCT
>PVKP010055840.1:0-10841 GCA_004027715.1 Plecturocebus donacophilus
ACTATTTTCTTTTTTTTTTTTTTTTTTTTTTTTTTTTAAAGGCAGGGTTTCACCATGTTGGCCAGGCTGGTCTTGAACTCCTGACCTCAGGTGATCCGCCCGCCTTGGCCTCCCAAAGTGCTGAGATTACAGGCGTGAGCCACCACGCCCGGCCAACAATGACTATTTTCTTAAGCGATTAAGTTTTGGGGTAGTTTGTTATTTAGCATTAGGTAATTAATAAGGTGTTTGGGGGGAGCAAGAAGGACTGATGAGGGAGAGGCATTCAGGGAGCCCAAATGGAACTGGAGATTAGCTTTTTCCAATGGATACGGGGGAGCTGATCTCATTAGTCTTTATTACACTTACACACACACACACACACACACAAATACAGGTTCATTTGCCTGCATTAAGTATTTTTAAATGTTTATTTTATTTATTATTTATTTATTTTTTGGGGACGGAGTTCGCTCTTCTTGCCCAGGCTGGAGTGCAATGGCGTGATCTTGGCTCACCGCAACTCCTGCTTCCCGGGTTCAAGCGATTCTCCTGCGTCAGCCTCCCGAGTAGCGGAGATTACAGGCACGTGCCACCACGCCCAGCTAATTTTGTATTTTTAGTAGAGACGGGGTTTCTCCATGTTGGTCAAGCTGCTCTCGAACCATCCTGATCTGCCCGCCTCAGCCTCCCAGAGTGCTGGGATTACAGGTGTGAGCCACCTCGCCCAGCTGGTATTTTTAAATGTTTAAAAAAGAGAGAGAGAGAGATCCCTGGGGAAACTGATGGACGGTTACTGTGGGAGAAATGAGCCTCTTCTTGGCCATATGGGATAGGAAAGATGTTATCTTAGTCCATTTTCTGTTGCTTATAACAGAATACCTGACACTGGGTAATGTATAAAGAAAAGGAATTTATTTCGTACAGTTCTGGAGCTGAGAAGTCCAAGATCAAGGGTCCACAGCTGGTGAGGGCCTTCTTGCTGGTGGGGACTCTCTAGAGAGTGCTGAGACGGCACAGCGTGTAGTGTGGTGAGGGACTGAGTGTGCTCGTGTTCTAGCTCAGGCACCGCTTCCTTTTCTTATAAAGCCACTATTTCCACCTCCATGATGCCCATTAATCCGTTCCCCTAATAATCTGTTCATGCATGAGTGGGTTTATCCATTCATGATCCAACCATGTCCTAAAGGCCCGGCCTCACAGTACTGCCACCATGGGGAGTCAGTTTCAACATGAGTTTTTGAGGGGACAGTCAAACCACAGCTGCTGTCGTCTGTGCCCTCATACAGTTTTGTTAGAAAAAATTGTAACATTTGGCTGGGAGCAGTGCTCATGTCTATAATCCCAGCACTTTCAGAGGCTGAGGTGGGTGGATCACCTGAGGTCCAGAGGTCAAGACCAGCCTGGCCAAGATGGTGAAACCCCTTCTCTACTAAAAATACAAAAATTAGCTAGGCGTGGTAGCAGGCACCTGTAGACCTAACTACTCGGGAGGCTGAGGCAGGAGAATTGCTTGAACCTGGGAGGCAGAGGTGGTGAGCCAAGATCGCACCACTGCACTCCAGCCTGGGCGACAGAGCAAGATTTCATCTCAAAAAAAAAAAAAACAAAACAAAACTGTAACATATATATGACATTGGTGATCTTCAGAAGCTCACCAGGACAATGATGACTATACAAAAGGTAGACTCTCATCAGACAGGCTGTGAGATTTTACTATTAAATAGCAATTAAAATAATCTGTCTGGCAGATTATTTACCCCCATCCCGCTCTCGGGCTACTCACCTCTCAACAAGCACGCTGATGGTGGGTCCTTGGGTCCCGCTGGCCTCCACCAGATGGAGGGAGGCGTCTGTGCACAGCACCACACATTTCATTTGGGATTTCACTGGACCTTCAGGATACATATTCTGTCCTTTGTGGACTAAGAAATACTTTAGGAAGTGAATGCTTTGGCAGAAACATCCCTGAGGAAGAGCAGCGACCCCAAGAGGGAATCCTGGAGAAAGTAATCACATGAGCCAGTCATGAAAAGGGGTTAGGGAAGGGCACCATGGGCACAGTGTATGAGGGACTTGTAAGATGTGAAGGCAAAATCAAGCAATGAGAAACCCCTGCGAGCAAACCAGTAAAGTCAGTGCCCAATGGAGAGGAAAGCCCCCTGCAGGGGAATGCTGCTGTGTCTGGAGAGGAGCTGGGGAGTGGGAGAACCAAGAGGGTTGAGGAGGGCAGAGTCAGCACTGGAGCCGAAGGACGCTACCACCCAGCCAGGGACCTTTCCTTCCGCTGCCCATAGAGCTCACCATGGGATGCAAAGGCGTAAGGGCACGGCTGTGTGTGTGTGTGTGTGTGTGTAGCCAAACAACAAGAACTTCTCAATATCCAGAAAAAGTTGAAAACAAGTTATTTTGGTCAAGAGCTTGTGAAATCATGATCATTCTTCTTTTCTTGAACTATCCTTTGCTTCTATGATAATGCTGTTGGTTCCATAAGTAAGACAAAGGAGGGTCTTTAGTGGTGTTTTTCTTAGCAGTGTGGAGGGAAAATATCCTCCAAAGTTGAAATAAACACTGCATTCTTCAGAAGGTGATAGCCAAGTGAGGAAGCACTTCGCTAGCTTGACAGACACCTGCCTCCCTGAGAAGAGTCAGCTCCCCAGTCTGATAACAAGCTACCCACAAGCAGGGTGCTATCTCGGATGCTCTGCAGCTGCCAGGAGGGCTGCCCAGTGAAGGTGGCCCACCTCCAGTCCCTAGGAAAATACACCTCCATCTGCAAAATGGCAAACCACTGAGTCATTAGTGGCCTTTTACACAGTCTGGTTAGGGAGATGCTTCCCTAGAGGCTGACCAATTTAGGAAGCCATATCATTGGTTTCTGTATCTGCAAAGCTGGACCCAGGACCCTAGAGCCCCACCACAGTGCCACCCACCCAGAACAGCTGCTGGTCTTGCTTTGAGTGCTTTATAGGTCTCTTAACTCCAGCACAGCAGAGTTCCTGCTGACTGGGGCTGAGGTGGAATAGCAGGGACGACGCGCTTATTTAGAGAGCTTGGGGGCTGAGGGGAGGAGGGGTGATGCCACCATGATCCCCTGTATGGTACCAGAGATACTTCTTCACTGGAGTATAATAATGAAGGCAATGGTCATACTTCCAGAGCCTGGTACAGGGACAGGCTCACAGAAGTCACTTCAATAAACACATGGGTGGTGGGAAGCATTAGCACATATGATATCCAATAAATGTTGAGTAAATGAGTGAGAGGAGAGCAGGACCAGTGCCCCAAGGCAACGTCAAGAACACAGAGGTAACAGAAGGCTCAGAGCCTGCGGGAATTCCGGAGCTCCCAGCCTCACTGCCCAGAGTCCCACCCAGGTACTAGGTAGAGAGGCAGGGAGGGCTCACCCTTGGCCAGGTCCCACAGCGTGAGCACGCCGTCCTCGCAGGCCAGCACCAGGTAGGAGGAGGAGCAGCTGAGCTGAGAGGCTACAATGGGTGCAGCACAGGGCCACACGCCCTCGGGGTCTAGGGGTAAGGACAACACTCACCAGCTTCCCCCAGACCCATTCCTACCCATTCCTTGTATCTGCACAACCTGTGACTCAGACTGGCCTGCCTGTTCAGGGAATGGGAACCAGGAACACCTGTCTGGACTCACCATCTTCCTCCTCTCTATGAAGTGTTATTCTCCTGGCCTAGGATGATAAGATAATGTCACACTATGAACACTCTATAGCTCATATTTAATGAGCATGCCCTAGGTACTAGATACTGTGTCAGGCACTTCACGCGTGGCATTCATTGCATTCTCACAAGGGTTCTATGAATAGGTCCTATTAGTATCCCCATTTTATAGATGAGGAGACTGAGGCAGAGAAGTGACTTGCTCAAGGCCATACAGTCAGCTTAGAAGGAGATGAGAAGCCAGGTTGCCTGGGAAAGGGATGGAAGAAAAGAAATTCCTCCTTTGTGAATTTTTTAATGTTACTTTTGAAGTATAATACAAAGCATAAGATGTGCACAGTTCAAGGAATTATCACAGAGCAAACTTGCTCATGTAACTGCTTCCACTAATTCTTTTTTTTTTTGAGATAGGGTTTCACTCTGTCACCCAGGCTGGAGTGCAGTGGTGCCATCTTGGCTCACTGCGGCCTCATCCTCCTGGGCTCAGGCGATCCTCCTGCCCCAGCCTCCTGAGTAGTTGGGACTATAGGCGCATGCCACCATGCTCAGCTAATTTTTTTGTATTTTTTGTAGAAACAGGGTCTCACTATGTTGCCCAGACTGGTTTCAAACTCCTGGGCTCAAGAGATCCACCTGCCTCTGCCTCCCAAAGTGCTAGGATTAGAGGCATGAGCCACCATGCCTGGCCACCTCCATCAATTTGTAAAACAACCACATGCATTTCCTTAGCGCCTTTCAATTTCAAGAGCTTTCACATACAGAAACTCTCTGGATTTTGCTATTTTCAACAAATGCATGCACTGGACAGCGATGGTGTAATTAATGAGCTCTATGTTTTACATGAAAAATGAGTTGGGGTGTGAAGTGACTGGCCTGAGACTACATGGTTTGCAGACAGCTGGGCTGGGATTAGTACTGACCTTCTGATCCAAGCCTATTCTCCTTTTCTCTTAGCTGCTTAGGGAGCCCTGTGGACCTGACTGTGGACTTTGTCCCTATTGACCTGTTGTCTTTAAGGAACATGGCATTTCAGAGACAGATTCTTGGGGTCACGCTATACCCACCAAACCCGCTATTGCCTGCCTAGCTCTGATCCCTAAAGTGATGCTTGATGTATGCCAGTTACATGCTCTCAGCTAAGCTGGGGAAGGACATGTCTGCGAGCCCTGAGCTTAGGCAACTTCCATCTCAGCAGTGGAGTACCAGCTTTATCCTTTAGAGTTCGGTTTAGTGAATACAGGAAGAAATTGTGACTTCTGCTCCAGTGTACACCAAGGACACAGGGCATTCCTGGGGAGAAAAGAGAGAAAACGGGTGTTACATAAGAAGTCTGGGTGGCCTTCGGTTTGCACAGGTGTTTGCCCAAGTGGAAGCTGCTTTGCAGTCTGAAGTGGAAGGGGACTGGGCAGCCCCATGAGGGCTGTCCTCGGGAGGACCCACCTGCCATCCTGGTAGGGAGGACAATCATAACTGCCCCTTGGCTGCTTCCACATCTAGAAAATTCGCATCCTCAGTGTTTTAAGTAATGTCTTCTACAAGACAAATTGATCTCCAGAAGCAGCCAGGTGGGTGTGGGCTCGTGCCCTTGACAGTGCCAGCTGCTGGGATCAGGGAACCTGTGCTCCGGAGCCACCGGAGCAAAGAGAAGCTGACGGGCTACAGCTGGCAACCTAACTCCCCTCTTCATTCCCTCCTGCCTTGCCAGGTTTGCTGGGGAACGTCTCTAGGACCGCTTGCTGAGGGCTTTCCCCAAGGTGATCCCTTGCTAGGACAACCCCACTTCATGTTCATTTACCTGAGGGGCCCTTGACTTCCGTGGGCGTTGCAAACAGGCAGCTAGGAAGAAGGAAATAGAAGGTGGCCATACTGGGAAAGAAAGAGACACGAGTCAGAGCCATGCAGACTCCCTGCCAAGGAGAGATGCTGGCAGAGTAGTGGTCCTAAAGCCAGAATAGATAGTTAAAATGGACCTTCCCAGGGGTAGAGGGCCATGAAGCAAATCACATTCTAGGTTCTGGTCCTATGTGCTGACCTTGGATGCTGGTGAGGGCAGGTTGGGTGGGGCTGGGTGTCCCTCCTAGGCCAGTGTGGTGTGCCAAGCTCTCACCAGAGAGGGCTGTCCTTTGGAGAGCCACCTCTGCTTTGGGAAAGATCTCCTTAAAGAGCAGAGTTGAGTGATCTACATAGATGTTCTCTTATCTCAGGGGCAATACAACCAGTGTGGCGCTGATAAACTGGGTCTCTTAAATAAAAAAGGCCCCAGTTTGTAGGGTGTGCAGATTTTCATGGTGTGAGTGCTCCCACAATGGACAACTACAGTGGTTTAACCACTGGCTTGCAAAACCCTAATAATCTCATGGCCAGCCCCAGCTCACCACTGAATCTTGTCATAGTTCCAGTCAGTAGCAGGGGGCTGTTGTGAGCGATTAGCTTTAGGAATTTGTGTCCTGAAGTAAGAAAATTCAAGGTCCACTTGACAGCACGATGAGAGATTTCACTTCCCATGTGAGCACAAGAACAGTGGCTATGTCAGCATTTCACTTCCCATGTGAGCACAAGAGATTCACTTCCCATGTGAGCACAAGATCCACAGTGGCTGTGAGGAGACCTAATTCCTAAAACCAGCTCCCTCATTGATACTTCAAAGACTGGGGCTCTCCAGCACAACATGGAGCTACTGAGACCTTTTTTTTTTCATTTTTTTATGTTTTTATTTTTTTTTTACTTCATCTTGAGGGCAATCATCTTTGACTAGGAGCTACTGAGACCTGACTGCTCACCAAGATTAGAGAGTCCTGTATTATAATCATATGCCTATGCTATATTACATTTAGAAAGGCAGGAAAGAAATAGAGAGAAATTTGGTAGTGGTGACTTCGTCTTTAGGATCTTCTGTGTTTTTTATTATTTATTTATTATTATTTTTAAGTTCATCTCCTTTTAAATTTTTATTATTTTTATTATTATACTTGAACTTCTGGGGTACATGTGCAGAATGTGCAAGTTTGTTACATAGCTATACACGTGCCATGGTGGTTTGCTGCATCCATCCCCCCGTCATCTACATTAGGTATTTCTCCTAATGCTATCCCTCCCCTAACCCCACACCCTCTGCTATCTCTCCCCTGGCCTCCTGTTCCCCAACAGGCCCCAGTGTGTGATGCTCCCCTCCCTTGTCCATGTGTTCTTATTGTTCAACACTCTTATGAGTAAGAACATTCGGTGTTTAGTTTTCTGTTCTTGTGTCAGTTTGCTGAGAATGATGGTTTCCAGCTTTATCCATGTCCCTGCAAAGAATATAAACTCATCCTTTTTTTATGACTGCATAGTATTCCATGGTGTATATGTGCCACATTTTCTTTATCCAGTCTATCATTGATGGGCATTTGGGTTGGTTCTAAGTCTTTGCTATTGCAGTGCCGCAATTAACATACGTTTGCATGTGTCTTTATAACTGAATGTTTTATAATCCTTTGGGTATATACCCAGTAATAGGATTGCTGGGTCAATGGTATTTGTAGTTGTAGATCCTTGAGGAATCACCACACCGTCTTCCACAATGGTTGAACTAATTTATACTCCCACAAACAGTGTAAAAGCATTCCTTTTTCTCCACATCCAGCAGCTGTTGTCTCCTGATTTTTTAATGATTGCCATTCTAACTGGTGTGGTGAGATGGTATCTCGATGTGGTTTTGATTTGCATTTCTCTAATAACCGTGACGATGAGTTTTTTTTCATATGTTTGTTGGCTGCATAAATGTCTTCTTATGAGAAGTGTGTTCATATTTTTTGCCCACTTTTAGATGGGGTTGTTTTTTTTCTTGTAAATTTGTTTAAGTTTTTTGTAGATTCTGGATATTAGCCCTTTTTCAGATGGGTAGTTTGCAAAAATTTTTTCCCATTCTGTTGGTTGCCGGTTCACTCTAATGATAGTTTCTTTTGCTGTGAAGAAGCTCTTTAGTTTAATTAGATCCCATTTGTCTATTTTGGCTTTTGTTGCCATTGCTTTTGATGTTTTAGTTATGAAATCCTTGCCTATACCTGTGTCCTGAATGGTATTGCCTAGTTTTCTTCTAGAGTTTTTATAGTGTTAGGCCTTATGTTTAAATCTTTAATCATCTGGAGTTAATTTTTGTATAAGGTGTAAGGAAGGGATCCAGTTTCAGCTTTCTGCATATGGCCAGCCAGTTTTCCCAACACCATTTATTAAACAGGGACTCTACTCTGCTGGGCGCAGTGTCTCACACCTGTAATCCCAGCACTTTGGGAGGCTGAGGCAGGAGGATCACGAGGTCAAGAGATCGAGACCATCCTGACCAACATGGTGAAACCCCGTCTCTAGTAAAAAATACAAAAATTAGCTGGGTATGGTGGCCCGTGCCTGTAGTCCCAGCTACTCATGAGGCTGAGGCGGAAGAATCACTCGAACTGGGAGGCGGAGGTGGTGGTGAACCGAGATTGCACCACTGCACGCCAGCCTGTTGTCAGAGCGAGACTCCATCTCAAAAAATAAAAATAAAAGATAAAAATAAAATAAATAGAGAATCCTTTCCCCGTTGCTTATTTTTGTCAGGTTTGTCAAAGATCAGATGGCTATAGATGTGTGGCATTATTTTTATTATTATTTTCTGAGATGGAGTCCCTCTCTGTCACCCAGGCTGGAGTGCAGTGGGGCAGTGTTTTCTCACTGCAGCCTCCGTCTTCCGGGATCCAGTGATTCTCCTGCCTCAGCCTCCCGAGTAGCTGGGATTATAGGCACCCGCCACCATGCCTGGCTAGTTTCTGTATTTTTAGTAGAGACAGGGCTTCCCCATGTTGGCCAGGCTGGTCTGGAACTCCTGACCTCAGGTAACTCTCCTGCCTCGGCCTCCCAAAGTGCTGGGATTATAGGTGTGAGCCAAAGTGCCTGGCCTCTGTGTTTTTTAGATAACCAGAAAAAAATTTTAAAAAGAGATTTTTGTTTATAAAACAAAAATCAATTCTATTTCTCTTTTCCATAGATATCTGTTTCTTCTTTTAACTCCATTTTATCAGCCTTTGTTCTGACTATATTTTAACAGTCTCCACACAACATTCCAAAAGAGCTACTGATGGTCTCTGAAAATTCTCCCAAACCAGAAAGGCTTTTATATGTATTTATTTTAGAGATAAGGTCTCACCATGTGGCCCAGGCTGGCCTCAGATTCCGGGGCTCCAGTAGTCCTCCTGCCTCAGCCTCCCAGAGTGTTGGGATCACAGGTATGAACCACTGTGCCCAGCCCCAGAAACAGCTTTTAGAGCTCAGATTAATTCAGGTCCTTGGGTTGACTCCTGTACGTGCCAAAAGAGCAGAAGCTTGGGGAGGCTCCCCAGCTTCCCCGGGATTAGGGGCTTACCTGAGTGGCTCCTCCTCCCACTCCCCATCTAGGCGCTTCCTGTAGGAAGCGTTGAAGATCTCAGCCTGCCGCGCCCACTGACTGTCCTTGATGAAGTGATTCTGCCCGGAGCCCAGGCCATAGCAGTCCTCTATCTTTGCAAAGACTTCCAGGGGGCTTTTGAATGTGGTGCCTAGGTTGAAAATACTACAGAATTAGTCAAGCCATCTGACTTTTCCTTCCTGATTTTCCCCTACTTCCCCCACATTTCCCAGTTTCCTGAAGAATCCCTCATCCTCAGAAATCCATTCTTGCTCTGCAATTGGTCTGTGAGCCCAGGTATTCTGTCTTCTCCCAGCCTCTCCTGTACCCCGCCAGCTCACAGAGCCCAGGCAGGCAGCAGCTGCTGTCCCCTTCTTCTGTATCTTCAACGCTGCATCATTCTCTCTGCTTCTGGATTACAGAATATTTGTAAAGGCCAGGGCTTAGGGGGCTGTGGGGCAGGGGAATGTTGATAATGCACTAGAGACTTTAGATCACCGTCCCTGTCTCTCCAGCCAAGGAAGGCCCCAAATCTGCCAATTACCATCCCTTTTCAGCCCCTGCTGAAGGAAGACTCACATAATTAGGCAGTCTCAGTCTCTTCTTATGCCAACATTTACCCAATTACCTTCCTTTAAAAAAGGAAGGTAATTGGGTAAATTCTCTGCCAATCATTTTTCTTACTACTTCTCTTCCCAATAACCTTTCATTTCCTTCTTTTTCATCTGTTCCTAAATCCACAGTAAAACTGGATGACTTATTTTCTGGGTTCTTTTTATTTTCAGATTTGCACCCTGAGTTTCAGAATTCTGTTCACTTTGGAAGGTGCCTGGGTCCCTCAAGTTGCCCAGGAGATCCCACAGTGCCCTTGACTGCTTCCTCAGAGACAGTTGCGTAACTTTCTTTTTTGTTTTTTTTTTTTGAGACAGAGTCTCTCACTTGCCCAGACTGGAGTGCACTGGCATGATCTCGGTTCATTGTAACCTCTGCCTCCTGGGTTCAAGCAATTCTCCTGCCTCAGCCTCCTGAGTAGCTGGGACTACAGGCATGCACCACCATGCCCAGCTAATTTTTGTATTTTCAGTAGAGATGGGATTTCACCATGTTGGCCAGGATGGTCTCGATCTCTTGACCTTGTGATCCACCTGCCTTGGCTTCCCAAAGTGCTGGGATTACAGGCGTGGGCCACCGCGCCCTACTGACAGTTGCATAGCTTTCTAGAGGGAGACACCTATTTTATAAACACATAGTATCATGTTATACACTAGTAGTTCTCAAAGGATGATGCCAGATCAGCAGTGTAAGAGGCACCTGGGAACTTGTTAAAAATACAGATTCTCAGGGCCCACTCCAGACCTATTGGAATAGAAGAAACTCTGTGGTGGGGTCCAGTCATCTGGGTTGTGTTTTGAGATGGGGGTTGGGCTACATTGCCCAGGCTTGGCTTGAACTCCTTGGTTCAAGCAATCCTCCCACTTCAGCTTCTTGAGTAGCTGAGACTATAGGCAAACAATCTGGGTTTTATTTTTATTTTTTTGAGGTGGAATCTTGCTTTGTTGCCCAGGCTGGAGTGCAGTGGCACGATCTCAGCTCACTGCAACCACCACCTCCTGGGTTCAAGTGATTCTCCTGCCTCAGCCTCACGAGTAGCTGGGACTACAGGCACACGCCACCATGCCCAGCTAATTTTTGTATTTTTAGTAGAGATGGGGTTTCACCATGTTGGCCAGGATGGTCTCAATCTCTTAACCTCGTGATCCGCCCGCCTTGGCCTCCCA
>PVKP010055841.1:0-10841 GCA_004027715.1 Plecturocebus donacophilus
AAGTGTGTCTAATGGCTACCATTTTAGATAGCATAGTATAGGACAAGCCAACTGCTGCCACAGAAGTCCTCCTACTCCTTGCCACACTCGGCCAAAAAAGTGTGTATTTAGTAACAGTTTGTGGGTGCACAAAATTATTAGCCTACCTGAGAAAGCCGCACAGCTTGGGGCAGCACCAAAACTATACTGCAAGCCTTCTTTTTTCCTTTTTTTTTTTTTTTTCTCTCAAAGTCAAGGCCTAGTAAAAACAGGCAGGTGGAATCAAGAAGTTGTTCCTTGTGTGGAACACCATGGCTTGTGTTTATGATACGGTTTGAGCACAGACTTTCACTGCTGTATTTCCCTGTGTTGGCTCAGACAAGTAGAGGAAAATGTGACTTAAAAATGCATATGACAGTTTAAATCCATCCTGTTCAGATTCATTTACATTTAAATAAAAAAACAGTGCTGCTTTAAACAACCATTCGTGTCTAGGAAAACATCTTTGAATCCTCCAATTTATTATTTGAAAAAATCCCTTTCACTGGGAAGGAAAGGAAATACATGTTTTATGTCATTGTCAATGTGCCGGTTGCAAAGACTGAACCTCTGGTTTCAAAGAAGTTTCTAAACTTGGAAAGCCCTGCTTCCCATCACAATAATAGAAAATGCTTTGTGTGCACACACCTTGCTCTGTATGGCTTAACAGATAGGTCACAGGTGGGCATCAGGTGCTCAGGTGTTCTATTCTCAGCTCTCTCACTGACTTAGTCTTTGACCTCAGAAAAGTTGGGTTAGATTTAGATCAAAGGCTCCTCAGTGCACAGTTGGAATGAGTGCATCCTATGCACCCTACTGGTTTTGCTCCTCTTCTGGAAACTCACAGCAGTACTTCTGATTCTGCTTTGATGGAACAGGTCAGGGTACAGCCATATACCATTTTGACCAGTTCTGCAGGCTTTCCAGGGACTACCTTCACCTTTCTCCTCTTCCACATTCCTCTCTCTCCCCTACTTTTCCATGATGGCTGTGGCATCATTTCAGATCTTGGTGGTACAAATAAATGCAGGCCGGGGAGCCTGAAATACAGTCTTGTTACTTAAACCTGCTTGAAGCAGTTGAGCACATTGGTGGTTTGTTTGAAGCAGAGGATTTGATATCTGCACAACTGCAGTTGCCCCAAGGGCACAATGACACTTTATGTTCCATACCCAAATCGTCAGTTTCACTACACTCCCCACAGTTCCTTAGACCTAGATTCCAACTCGCCTCTGTTTATCAAGGCTTTCTCTCCTGGGACCCCTTGTGGATGAAATCTGCTATAGGTTCCAAGCTTCCAGGTTTAGTTGTTATGGCTTGTCAGAGGTCCATAGGGAACTGAAAAAAAAACAAAAAAAAACAAAGGCTACTGTGGCTCACAGCAACTGGGGAGATTCTGCCATCCTTTTGCAGTCCAAAAACAACATTATACCTCAAGCTGATTTCTAAGGGCACATTTTTTAAATTCAGATTTTATGACGATGGCTTTCATTCTGAGTGAAATGAGTTGCTATTGGAGGATTTTGAGCAGGGGAATGACAAATTAGACTTAACTTTTAAAGCCTCCCTCTGGCTGCTGGATTTGGATCTCTGAATATTACCCACCCTTGCATTTTCCATTGCTGTGTTCCTGGCTATAAACTTTATGCTTGTTCTGCCTGCTGGGTTTCTTCCTCTCCCTCACAACCTACAACAAGGTCTGCTCTTCCATCTCGGCTTCCAGACTCGACCTTAGTCAGAAGGCAGCTCTGCCTCCTGACCCAAGCATCTCTCTTCCTGGCCACGCTGCTGCAGTGAACAGAGCTAATGTAGTAGATTCCTTATCATCAACAATGTGTTACTACTTTATCATCTGAAATCAGTATTGAGCTCTGTATTTGTTGAACTTGGCATAAAATTTTCACCTTTTTCTTAGAGGTCCCCAGGCCAGGATGACCCAAATCTGGAAGTGCTCCCTCTCCCGCGCTGGCATCTTGATCCCTGCTGATCTTGTTGTCTCTGCTTTTCATCTTTAAATTTATTCCTTCATAAGGATGTTCCTGCACTTTTCTATATGTGAACCACTGCCTTTTCATTATCACTTAGTAAAAAAAAAAGTTGAACTCATTTATTATCGAAAATTAACTGTTTTTGATAAAATTATGGAAAACCTGGACAATACAGATTGACTTAAATAAGAAAAATATTTGCAAATATCTATAATCCTACTAACCAATACAAATACATTTTCCAAAATTATATGCATATATATGTATAGTTTGTTTTAAAAAATTACACTATGTATCTATATTTGCATTCTACTATTTTCACCTTGCAGCATAAAATGAGCATTTTCCAATCTTGCTAAATGATTTTTAGTAGCTGCATAGTATAGTGCAGCTGTATCATTATGTAATCTCCTACTTAAGTAATTTGACTGTTTCCAGGTTTTTGATATTATAGCCATGTTATTGCAAATGTTGTATACATAAATATCTGAATAGCTCTCTGACAATTTTATTCAATTAAATTGCCAGAAGTAGAATTATTGGGTCAGGCTGGGTGTGGTGGCTCACACCTGTAATCCTAGCACTTTGGGAGGCCAAGATGGGTGTATCACTTAAGGTCAGGAGTTCAAGATCAGCCTGGCCAATATGGTGAAACCCCATCTCTACTAAAAATACAAAAATTAGCCAGGTGCAGTGGTGGGCACCTGTAGTCCCAGCTACTTGAGATGCTGAGGCAGGACAATCACTTGAACCCGGGAGGCGGAGGTTGCAGTGAGCCAAGATCGTGCCACTGCACTCCAGGTTGGGCAAGAGAGCAAGACTGTCTCAAAAAAAAAAAAAAAAAAAGAAGTGTTGGGGTCAGAGGGTAAGAACATATTAAAGGCAGGCTGAGACTCTCTAAGTGAAGACTTCAAATCCTGATGGCAGTGCAGAGTCACAAGAGCATGGTCCAGTCCCCTCATGATCCCTGACCATGGGCAAGACGTAAAGCTGGGGTGGACTCTTGAAGCCTCTGTGTAAGCAAGGGGTTTAATAATTTAAACTGATCTCTAAAGACCTGCACCTGCCAGAGCATATTAATCAATGTTGATGAAGTAGCTTCAGTTATCAGGAACAGCAGATGGGTAAACACATCTGGCTTCACACCATTGCTGGCTTCAGTTCTTAAGAACTTGAGTTATTTCAAATGAGCAATGGGCATCAGGCGAAAATGTAATCACCTTCACTCTTTCTCTCACTCCATGCAGTGAGACACCAATTGATCTTTGCTCTAATTGCTAATTAAATTTTGAGATTATACTAAATCTGAAGAGCAGCTATTCAATGGAAATGAGAAGCCTGCAAAGCATTAATACTATTTAGATTGGGACTGGGTGGGAACAGCAAATTGCTCAGGTACTTGCAATATCAGCCGAACAAGGAGAGTACGATTTTATGTAGACATGTAACAGCAGAGACTCACAGGGTGATTTCTTTTTTCTTGAATTTTGTGCAACAATCACCCTCTGAATGATTACTCTTTTACCACTGTATATTGATTCTCAAAATATACCTGTAATATAAATCAAAATACTTGTCTCTCTTGCAGATAAGGCAAGGCAGACAAACAGATGATTTTATTTGTTTCAAATCATTGATTTAGGAGAAATTCATTTCCTTCAACTTTCATTTGAATGCCTCCTATGAGCCAGGCATTGTGCAGTGTTACAGACTCTACAAAGGTGATGAAGACAGGATCTCTGACCTTGAGGAAGGTAAAGTGTACTCATGGAAGCAAAAATTCTGATAATGTGTTTGAGGATATTTAGGGAAGAATAAAAGCTACAATATATTAAGAAAGAAGTAAGCCTGAAGTTAACATTCGTTTAGGCAAAAACTACAAATGCATCAGGAATCTGAGATCTGGAAAAATGATATAAATGTGGATCTAACATGTAAATTCATTCTCCACTATTGAACTCTAGAGATCAGATGCATTTACACCTAAATCAAAATTTGTAAAAATGAATAACTACTCTTTAGATCTTTTTCCAATGCAATAATTGCTCCTCATAAAAGCTCACAGTAAACAACTTCCACATCCATTAAAAATCAGTGCCTTTGTTTGCATAATAGGAGAATGCCACATCATCCATGATGTTGGTCCAAGAAAGAAAGATTCGAATGAGCAGATCTGTTTACAATTACAAATGCTGATTTACGGAAATAGTCGACCCTAGGTAATTAAGTGATAGACTATGGAGTTTGGGGATTATTTAGACATTTTTCTTTTTCTCTTTTTTTCCCCTCCTACTGGATAGGCTTTCCCCATTTGCTACTTACTAGTACTCTCTTCTGGGCCTGTAGAGAGGCAGGAAGGTGAGGTCCAACATCAGTTTTGCAACTCTACAGCAGTTCTGATGAAAGAATTTGGTAGGAAACAACATTGAAGACTATATAATAGTATAAGGTTTGGAAATCTTCCAGGAATTCTAATGGTCTTTGATACTACCAAGCCTTTTAACTCAAAGAATAAAAAATTAGCTATCACTGTCAGTAAATATACATAAGCTCAAGTTTTCCAAATTTTTAAGTGTCTAATCACCATTTAAATGTAAGCTGCTTGTGTTATATTTTTAGAGGCATCCAGACAGTCCATGGCCCATGCTTTACTTTAGGAAATTGAATGAATGTCACTGTAATAGGACATGTCCATGCAGTAATGGTCTTCCTGCTGCTAGATGACATCTGAAACAAATCCACTGATGAGAAATAAATGGGGAAGCAGAGCAGAGTGTATTTCCAGAGCCAGAAACACTGACCCTTTCAAGGCACTTGATCATTCTGACTTTGTTTCTATTTATCAGGAAGTGAGTGTTGAGGGAATCATGTTAGTTCAATAGATGCTGGCAAGATCAATAGATACTTTTGCATCATACTCTTACTGGATGCTTGTTGCCAGAGAGGCTGCCTTATAAAGCAGAACCATGGCCAGAACAGCACTCCTGCCACTGAGAAGCGGTCTGCTCTGGCTGGATCATCTACATTACATTCTAGACCAATTTTTATTTTTCTTCATTTCTGATGCTATCTCTGGTTGAAGAAACAAGGCTCAGCAATTTGGGATCACCTAGCTAGCAGAATCGGCTGTCGCTATACTAGTATGAGAGTTTCATTATATAAGCTGACATTTACTCCTTCAAAGGAATGATTCTTATTGTTCTTTATCCAAGAGTGAGTTACTCTGTCTATGCATTAATTGCCAAGACTTAATGCACTGTGACTCTAGTGTTCATCTCTGCCCATGGAGTCATTGACTTCACGCTGATTGGAGATCCATCCAAGAAAACTAAATTCTTGCTTCAGTATTATTTTGTAAAGTAAAATTTGGAGTGTATTCTTCCAGTTTCTACTTCATTCACTTTGCAATCCTAGTAAAAAGCCAGGAAATGCATTTCCTTTTCCCCTACATTGTTGAGCTCTGGCTTTAGAATAGACCTACAGCCTTGTAACATAACTTCAAATATCTCAGATATACACCTACAACCTTGTCATATAACTTCAAATATCTCAAACACACAAAGCACAAACACTCCCCAAATCTTAGGGGTTGAGGAGAGAGAGAGACCTCAAAAGAAGTACTTACAGCAAACATTTACGTTTATCTGGCTCACTAGGTGTTCCCATTTCCTTTCTCCCTGCCACTTTCTACTGTGCAGTCAGCATTTACCTTGTTCCGCCTCCTTGAAGCCAGGTGTGGCCATGTGACAGAGTACCAGCCAATGAGCTCTAAAGGGAAGCGTACTGGGGCTTTCTGTGGAGGCTTTGATTTCCTCATAAAAAGGACAGATGTGGCTGTCATAGCTCCCTTTCCTCTTTTTCCTGTCTTGCACTTGAGTCTAGTACCTGGAGCTACAGTAGCCCTCTTGTGAGCATATGGTGACAAACTGACATGTAAGGATGGCTGAGTGGGAGAAGTTTGAGTCCCTGTACCAGCCATGGACTATCTATGGTGTATGAGAAAAAAATGAACCACAGTTTGCTACCTACCTTCACGGAGCTCACAGTCTAGCAGGAGAGATAAGCTGTAATAGAGTTTACTTCATAGGATACAATAAGATGCACTGCAATAAATTCTAATATTAGGTAAGCAGATGATACAATGAGAGTTCATAGGAGTAGAAGTTTATTCAAACTTTTGCATTGAGGGAAGATTTTTGGGATAATTGAGACCTAAATAGGAATTCATTTGAAAAAATATTTGGGGAAGATAGTTCTAAGCAGAAGGCAACATCTACAAAGGCCTAGAGGAGAGAAGACATCATATATTTGGGAAACAACCATAAAGAGATCAGTATGTATGGAGCTTAGAGTGGGGCTGAGTGAGATGAGGCTTAAGAGGTAAGTATAGCTTATTATCATGGGTCTTGAAAGCTGATGCAATGCAAAATCAATCAAGATCCAACAGTGAAGTGATAGAATCAAATATGCCACACTGGCTGCAGTGGGGAAGAATGAATTAGAAGGAGAGAGTTTGCAGGCAGGGAAACGGGACAGAGCTATGCTGTCCAATATCACAGCCATCAGCCACATGTGACTACTGAACTCTTCCAATGTGACTGGTACAAATTGAGATGATTTAAAGTGGAAAATGCACACTGGTCATCAGAGATTTAGTGTAAAAACAGCAATGTAAAATATATCATTCATTTATATATATCCACAATTTTATAGTGATATATGTTGCAATGATCATATATTGTATATATTGGGTTAAATAAAATATGTTTTAGAAATTAATTTCATCTCTTATGTTTATGTTTTTTAATGTGTCTATTAGAAATTTTCGAATTACATACATGGCTTGTGTTGTGTCTGACATTATATTTCTATTGAATGATGGGCTACTTTGGCAATCTATGTAAGATGATAAAGTCTTAAGTTAAATGCAATTTGAGTGAAGTGAACTTACTTGAGGGCTATAAAGAATGAGAGTAGTTAAGTTATGTTGACGGTTGTATGAGAAGAGAGGGTGAGTAAAAAATAGTTAAGGATGGTTCCCAGGTGTCTGGCTTGGGCTGCTGAGTGGATATCAGTGATCTCCAATAATAAAAACAGGAAAGCAGCAGGAGGAATGGGTTTGAGAGGAAGCTATTGAGCTCAGTTTGGGATAATTGAGTTTGAAGTCCTCAATACTCAGTTGGAAAAATCGGGTAGGCAGGTGTGCATATGTATCTAAAGCTCAGGAGACAGAGTTGGTGAAGTTACACAGACAGTCATCCTCAGACTACAAGTGGCATTTAAAGCTTTGAGTATAATTGAGAGTACCCAGAGAGAGTACACTGTAGTGGAAGAGAACTGAAGAACAACTGTAATAAATATACAGACTTCATAGCTATTATGCAAATACCAACATTTACTCTAAGGTAGTGTTTTCCATGTTGTATTTTCCAGAACACTAATCTCACAAGATATTCCTAAGAAGAAATCTTTCTGTGACTGGGAAGAATACTGCCCACTAGAGATTACAATATGCACTAACATATTCATATAGTTACAGTTCTGAGAAATCGTATAGTGAAGAAACCTCTTTAACCAAGCATTTTAAAAATCATATTTAACTAGAGAAATCTTTCTTCTCTTCCAATAATACTGATTAATGTCTTAGGAAATATACTTAAGGAAAATATTTGGAGAAGTGTTTTTTCTATGGTAATCCAATTCATTAGTGGGACAAAAATCAAATAGAATTATGTGACCATTAGGTCAGATTTATAAAGAAATTACTTTGTCATTTCTGTCAGATAGATATATTTTCCATGTCCAGTTTCCTCCATGCAAGCTTAAGCATATTTGGAGGCATTTCAGTGCTTTCTAGAATTTTAAATGATTGGATTAAAATAAATATCTGATTGTCTATGAGTAACTTAAGAGTGCCAAAGAACTGTTGTAAATTCATAACAATAACTAATTCTTGTTTTAAGTTTGAATATGGGGTATCTGATGGTCTAATAAAGGATTATATAATGGAAACAAAGTTTGAAGGACAAAAATAATTTTTCCAAGGCATCTGTTAAAATTTAGAAGAGGCACAAAGTTACGTGGGTTTTTTATTTCTTATAAACTGCTTTTTCAGTTGAAAAATGTACAAACTACCATAATTTACATTACTTTTGGTGCCTTTGGTGTGATTCAGAAAGTGAGTTGGGTGACACCACAACTTATAAGATGCAACAGATGGCGTAATAATTTCCCTTGCTTAGCAGCTAATACATTATCCACTATGGACAATGTCTAGATTTCCATGCTAATGTAGAGTACTAGAACTTTTAACAATAGGAAGCCCCAATTCCTGCAGTCAAGAGTCTAGGTATAGGAGGCAGGTATTACAAAATAGTAACCGGCCATATCTAAAAAAAAAGATTCAGACTAAAATTTTAAATTTTCTTTGGATTTAAGGTATCTTGAAATGCCATAGTTTTAAAACTGCTTTAAAACCTGAGTCATATTATCACTTTATATTTATACAGTCTGTATGATAGAATATGTTAAATAAATTGGATTTTACTTTTCCTCAGAAAATGTTCACATGCTAGATGAGGAGTTAGAGGAGAAAGGATGACATAATGGGAAAAGCACTGGACAACAAATACCTGCTTCTTGAACTCACCAGCTGATTGATCTTTAATAAATACTTAATTTCACACAGCCTCTACTTCCACATTAGTAAATCAATAGAATTAGCAGCTCTACCTACTTCATAGGGTTGTTGTGAAGACCAAAAGCAAACAACAGATTTTACTAGAATGTAAGCTCCATGAAGGCAGCAATTTTTGTAATTTTTGATTCACTACTGTGCTGCTAAAACCTGACACATAGTAATCACTCAGTGAATACTGTAAAAATAAATATTATAAATATGTAATATATTATATACAAGGTATTATTTGCTAAACAAAGGAAGACAAAGTAGAGAGTGACTTACTCAAGTTATTTACTAAATCAGAAAGAATTTAAGACTGGATTTCAGAGTAGATCTCTTGATATTTTATCTATTTGATCATTTCCACAAATTTTTGATGTGCCATAGAGCATATTATGTGTTATAGAGCATAATATGTGCCAGGCATGGTACTAGATGCTGGATATAGAGTGGTAAAAACTATATACATAAGAGTCAAACATGGGATATAGGCATTAAACAAATAAACATGAAAATAAATACACTCAAATAAATTATAATAAGTTCTATAAAGGAAGAAGAACATCTGGAGTGAAAACAACAAGGTAAATTTTCATTAATTTACATCTAGTATAAATGTTTACGCTAAAATTTACTCAAAAATCTGTTCACTTTTTTGATATGATGTGTATTTTTAGAGAGTGTTTGTTTTTATACATATCAGCATTTCCAGCTATTACCAAATCATGAGAAATTTAACAGTATCATCTAGAAATAATCATCCAAGACAGGTATATTAAAATAAAAAATTGGAAAAACAATGACAGCATTAATTACTCACTCTTGTTATTTTAGTTCTCAAGCTAGATGCCTAATGATGTTTGTTGAGCTTAATATTAAAACTGTGCCATCAGTTTCAAACCATGCTTTCAAAATTATCTGCTGTAGTTAAGTCAGGTTTATACCGTGCTTTACTTTTAGTCAGCAGTGAAATGGTTTTGTTGTGTTAAATTTTCTTCTTTAGGATGTTGAGGGTTAGAACTATGGTATACCCAAACCTTATCTTCCCATGGGAACACATATTAGTTAAATGATTAGCTTTCTCATTGAAAAGATATTTCTTCCAAGCTAAAGACATGTAATGAAGGCTATGATTTATTATTTCTTTGAATTCTCAATGAATCCATTAAGATGATTTGACAAGTCTACCTGCTTTTAATGGTTAATTTAGGCTTTTAATCTATGCAAAATTGCTTTCTGCCTTGCAAGTAATATCAAGAGAAGGGCAAGAGTTGAAATCAGCCCTTTCTTTCTAAAGAACATAAAGAATGGGGAGAGATCCAAGATGGCCGACTAGCAACAGCTCAGGAATGTAGCTCCCAGTGAAAAGGCAGAGAACCAGTGGACGCCGCACTTTCCGACGAATTTTTGTTGCCCACAGACCGGGAGAGTCCCGGCAGAGAAGCCACACGGGTCGCCAGTGCGACTCTTTTGGCCGGCGCGGCTCTTTTGCCGGCGCCCAGCGCGGCGCTTCCCAGTGCAGAGTATACGGGACGGACGGGCTCGGCTGGTCCCATCCCCACAAGGAAAACAGCAATTGGAAGCGCCGAGGACTGAGAGTTTCACAGCAAGCACAGAGAACCCGGGAAGGTCTGGCTCCGAGGGGAACCGGCGTCCGCCAAAGGAAAACTAAGAAACAGAAAAACTTCATCACCGGGTGGAGAGAGATCCAAGATGGCCGCGTAGCAGGAGCTCGGGATTGTGGCTCGCGGTGAGGGCGCAGAGAGCGAGTGGACGCCGCAGAGAGCGAGTGGACGCCGCAATTGCAGACGAATATTTGATGCCCACGGACTGGGAGATTCCCGGCGAGGGAGCCACATGGGTCCCAGCGCGACTCTTTTGGCCGGCGCGGCGCTTCTCGGTGCGGAGTGTACGGGACTGGATGCCCTTTTAGTCGGGCTTGGCCGGTCCCATTCCCACACGGAGAACAACAATTGGAAGCGCTGAGGACTGAGAAGCACAGCTGAACCCGGGAAGGCCCAGCTCTGTGGGGAAGGAGCGCCCCCCGAAGGAAAACTAAGAAACAGAAAAAACTTCATCACCAACAAGCCGGACGTCCACTCAGAGACCCAATCTGAAAGGCGGCAATTACAAAGACGACAGGTGGATAAATC
>PVKP010055842.1:0-10840 GCA_004027715.1 Plecturocebus donacophilus
CTCTGCTTATGATAGGGAGTCAGCAGAGGAGAACCCCTATTGACTATTAGTCATAAATTTGGCAAAGCCCATCTGGGACTTAAGCTAAATGAATCCATGCAGGCCCTGAAATAGCTTTTCCTGTCTCAAACTTAGTTTCAAACTTTAGGTTGAGGGCCTGGAAAGAAAAGGCAGCTCTGAGGGATCTAAGTCAGGCAACAAGCACAGTGTAAATGGGCAAGGCCAACTCCTGCCAATTAAACTCCTGCTTCGTGGAAGGCGGCTATGCTGCATGGCGTAAATGAGGCACAGGGAACTCAAAGTGATGGTGTACTGAGCACGAGAAGAACACATAACTGACTGTTCCCCATCCTGGCCCTTTTATCTTGCAACGTGTGGATTCAGTAATGTGACCACACCCTCTCCCTCCTCCAGCTTGCTTTTCCCCTTAAATATTTAAGCCCTCAAAATCATCTTTGGAAAAGCACAGAACTGTCCTCTGGGCGTATCCATAACCTTGACAAAATAAACTTCAAAATTGATTGAGACCTGTCTCAGAGACTTTTTGGGTTTTTACTTCTTTTTAAATTACACTTTTAAGTTTTAGAGTTAATATTTTAAGTGCATTTACTGGTTATTACTACTCTTCTTAAATAATTATTCTTATTTCAGGTATGTTTTTCTCACTGTATGAATAAAAATACTGTTTTATTAAAAATGTTATAATTTTATTTCTAATAAAAGTCTTAAGGTCAATCAGTATTATTGTACTGGAGTAAGCACAGAAAGTCAACACCAAGACAAAAGTATGCCAAATTGCAGGGCCTTTATTGCAGGTGGCCATGGAGGACTCACATCTCTCCAACCCTTGGCCCCGAAAGGAGGGTGTCAAGACCTTTTATGTGAATAAACCACATCGGGGGGTGAGGGTCGGGGTGGGTGAGAGGCTTCAGACATTCCGAGGGCCAGTGGATTCCGTAAATCACCTCCTGGGTGGAGATGAGGGTGAGGGGCTCGGGACATTCCGATTGTTACTTAAGTGGTTCACAGAAGTCAAGATAAGCATTCGTTTACTCATTGCCCAGGTAGGGTGGAAATTACAGACCTTAGTTACTTATTACAAGTCTCAAGGGCCAAGATGGCATGGGTTTGGACTGCTTGCCTGGCACATCAGGATTACAGAGAGCGGTTTCAACAGAAAGCCGAGGTATGGTAGAGGTATGCAGTTTTATGGGGCTTTTACTGTGTCACATATACCTTAAAAGCAAGGCTGTAATTTTAAACTCGTTGCCACTTCAATCAATTTTAAATTTTTTAAGTTTTTCCCTAATTTCCAAATATTTTCAGTAAATGAGAGAATATACTTAGCAGTTGTTTCTGATTTTACTACTCTCTCATTTGGGTTCCTCTCTGCAGTCTGCCTCCCTCATTCCACACAGAGGTTTACTCAAATTAGTCTAAAATAAAGAAAGTTTCAGGGGAAACCAGGAGTCAAGAAAGAGGGAAGCTAAAATAATTTTGTGTAAGAATTGATGATTCTGTGGTGGTACTAAAATTGTGTTATCAAATCAAAGCAAGAGAAAAGTAATATCATTTCAGAAACAAATTACTAGAAACCCCATGGATATGCTCAATTTGCTTTCATGAGTTATTCGGTAGGAGGGGCTTGAATGCAACAAGGTTGCTTCACATATATCAGAGTAAAAAAGGAAACGTCCTTAAGTCACTATCAGAAAAAAAGATATTGCAATTTGAATTAGTCATTTATGCTTATTGTTTGTTCCAAATTGTTTCTCATTCCTAATATATAAGGTGAATTCATTTAATATTTTAGTTGGCTTATAGCACAGTAATACATTCTGTATGAGTGTTATAAGCCATGGTAAAGTTCTATTTTCAAAATAAAATCAGTACACAGAGTACTATGAATACTATATACAACTCTGTATTTATTTATGCTCATTTATTATTTTTGACTCTTTAAGAAGTAATGTTTGCTGGACTGCATGGTAATTTCCTAATAAAATGATCTTTATGGAAATTTTAATGCAAACAAAGTCTGTCCCATGTCAGGCATATTCAGAATAAAAATAGTCAAAATGTATTTAAAATATTAGTCATTTAAAATATTTAAAAATAACATTTAAAAGCAAGTAATTACTTATGATAAAATAAATTTTTATTTAGCTTATTATGAAAGTAATAGTAGTCATAGCATATACACTTTGAGTCACTTTTTCCTTTTTTAAGACTTTTTTTTTTTAGAGAAGTTAAAGGAGGCTAAAAATAAAACCCCAATCATTCCTAGCTTATAGGTTTTCTGCTAAGAAATCTGCTGTTATTCTGATGAGTTTTCTTTTATAGGTGACCTGATGCTTTTTCCTCATAGCTCTTAAGATTCTTTCCTTCATCTCAACTTTAGATAACTTGATCATGAGGTGTTGTTTGAGCTTCTTGTATTTGGTTCTCTGGCAAGGCCAGGAAAGTTTTCCTCAATTATTTCTTCAAACATGTTTTTCAAACATTTAGATTTCTCTTCTTCCTTGGAAACACATATTCGTAGGTTTGGACATTTAACATAGTCCCAAATTTCTTGCAGGTTTTGTTTCATTTTTTAAAAAATTATTTTTTCTATGACTTTGATGGGTTGGGTTAATTTGAAACCTTTGTCTTTGAGCTCTGACTTCTTTCTTCAGCTTATTCTATTCTATTTTTTAGACTTTCTAATGCATTTTGCATTATGCTAAGCGTGTCCTTTATTTCCATAAGTTGTGATTGTCTTTTTACTATTTATTATGCTATTTTACTGAATATCATATGTCACTTAAGAGAGAATGAAGCTACTAAGAAGAACAAACTCAGTCTACAGATATTTAAACATATGCTTAATTTTTGTTTACATTATATATCTGGAGGTAAGTGACTTAGTAGCTTAGAGAATTAGATTTGGTACTCAGAAATTCTCTTGTCCTTTATGTATGTTCTATTTATAGAACATAGCTTTGACATGGTAGCTGATGCTTCAGATATAATATTGGGATTATAAAAGAACAATTGAGAAGGCAAGGTCTGTCCATTTTATTATAAGAAAGAAAAAGCAAGTAAAGATAAAGGCAGCATGCTTCTGATTTTCTCCATTGGGAACAGTATCAATTGGCAACCTTTACACTCAAGGGAGGCCAAGACAGTGACATTTTTTATCCTCCAGACTCAATTGTAAAGGTCAAGAAAGAACTATGCTGAAAATATATATTTGTCTTGTCAAAGAAACTTGTCTTCCTTATTCTAATTTGGAAAATTTGAATTGCTCTTTCTTAGCATTCTCTAGCATCTTTCTCAAAGGATATGAACAGATACTTTATAAAAGAAGACATTTATGAGGCCAATAAACATATGAAAAAATGTTCTTCATCACTAGTCATTAGAAAAATGCAAATCAAAACCACATTGAGATACCATCTCATGTCAGTTAGAATGGCAATCATCAATTTTCATAATTTCTCATCATTAATAATCATAACAATGACTTTATTGAGTGTTTATTTCATATCATGTACTAAGAATAATTTATTATTTTTTAAACCACACAAATTCTTATTAATTAAATATTGGTATTCTAATTTCAGCTATTAACTAAATAAGGCCCAGACATGTTAAATTCTTTAATCATTATACTGAATTAATACATAAAAAGAATTGTGATTTAATTACCAGTTCATACGTAACATTTCAAAGACCAGAGTATTGATTTTATGGTGATAATCAAATATTTTTTGAAACGCATGGTATTTGAGACCCAGACATGTTAAATACCTCACCTAATTGGTAGAATTACTAAGTGAGAATCAACTGTGATTTCACTATTAGTTGATCTTTTCCAAATAATAAATGTCTGGAATATATATTGGGAAAAAGTTTTACAGTTCATCATTGAGTTAATCTATACAGTTTGGTCATTTATATCACTTTTATCAACAGAATTTTGCATATTGACACATATCAGATGCAGTAATATTGAATGAATATGTAATCGCCAAAGAAACAAAACCACTGAGCCATTAGTGCTCAATGTTAAAGGAAAAGATATATCAATTTTGGATTGGTTTTACTTTTCTGTATTGTAAATTTACGGATATCAGAAACCACCACCAGTAGTAAAACACTGGGTCTTAGGTCCAACATAGAAAACTGAGTAACAATTAGAATTATGTTAAAAAAACACCTTTCACTACTCCCTTATGTAATATACATAGCAGTAATAATAATTCCAATAATTCGTTTTCTTTCCTGTTTGCTTTAATGATGATTCTAGTTTAAAATATAAACAATATACACTTCTAACATTAACTTTTATCACATTCAAAATTTATAATAGCTTCTCCATTATTGGAAGGATTCTGATTTTGAGACTCATCCTTCTGTGTATTCGCATTTTATATTTTCTCTGGAAGCTTGCTAATGTACAGCACAAATAAATTTATGTTACACAATGCAATCAAACCCTGCATTGATATGGGTTTTTGTTGTTACACTGCTATGGCAGTACAAATGAACATTTCTCAAGAAAACTATTTGTACATCTCAGGTCTTTCCTTGGCGTGATGACAAAGTTAGACAAATATTTTTGTTAGAGTTACATTCTGGTAAGAGACTTTTTTGTTGTTGTTTGCTGTATTATAAAAACAACAAAAAGAAATGTTAAAGAAAACAACTTCTTTTAAAAATTATCTTTCACAGGTAATTTTCCAGGAATAAAAAATAAATTCAAGTAGGCAATAATTATGTACTTCTACGATGACATGTTGTAAACCTTAAGGGGTAGAGAATAAGAGAAAATGAGCAAGCTGAGAGTGTACCATTTCTAACTAGGCATCTACAATACAGATTGATAAACTTTTTCTGTAAGTGGCCAGATAGTAAATATTTTAGTCAATGCAGGCCATATGTTCTCTGCAATAATTACTCAGTTCTGTTTCTGTGGTGCAAAAGCAGCCATTGACAATTGGCAATATTTTATTCCCATATAACTTTCTTTATGAAAGTAGGCTGTGGACAGGTTCTTCTCAAACCCCTTAATTTGCAACTATTAATGTAGATCATCTGCTTCCACCGACCTTCTCTGAAAAGGTTCTGGGGTTATTGGCTGCACAGTAACACGAGCCAGAACATGGTCAGGTCACCTCGTTCCTGTCTGGCATGCAAATTGGCTTAATCTTCAATTAATTTATTGAAAGCTCATAGTTTCTCCGTATGAACTCATATGTGCCCCTGTTTGTCTTTACTAGTATTTTTGAAATTGCCTTTTCAGAGGGAAATTTATATTGAAAGGAAAAAAGAAGGTACAATGAAAGTGGAAAATGCACTCTTTCTCAAGGTTATTCCACATAATATCAATTTGGGCTCATAAGGAAACATGTACTTTTCTTGTTCTACACTGTTCTGAACAAATTAAAAGGGGCCTTTATGTTGTGTGATTTTTAGTTTCCTTTAAGTGAAAGGGTGATATTGATATGCAGGTATTTTGAAGTATTTTTATGAGGATTAAATGAGATAACATCTAAAAGCTCCAAACACAGTTTTTGGCACAGTCTTTTCTTTTTAATATGTACATTTCTATTTTCCATCTGTTTCCTACTTTCTTCATCTTAAGTATTTTTTTCTCCCCATGATATTAAAGCTGTTTCAAATTTGGCCTACACAACCATGTTCTCATTCTCTCTTTCTTTTTAAAAATATATCATTTGATTATATATTCATTTAATACACATTTGAGTGCTTAGTCTGCTCACATATGTAACGATATTTTATATTCTCAATTATATGTCTTACCTTATTCTCTACATTAGTATAAAACTGATATCAGTTTTAAGTAAATATCTAAATGCTTATACTAATGATATTTAAGTATCAGTTTTAAGTAAATATCTAAATACTTATACTAATGTGGAAAATTTTCTCAACTAATGCCATCCTTTGTCATGATGTTGGAAAAATGACCCCCATAAATGTTTAGTTGTCAATTGTATCATGAAATACTGCATATAAATACACACGATTTAAAATCAAAGGATGCTAAAGGTCAAGAAGTCTTGAAATTAGTTTTTATATTCCTATTTTCTTTAAAATAACAAAACTCAGTGAATTGTTTTTTTTCAAAGTAACAGTTTACAGTTGAAATTAAACTCTGTTGTCTGCAAGTGGTAATGTTTCCACATTATCACAATGCTTGCTAGTGCAGTGACTGTTTCTGTACCTTTAAAAATATGATTTCCCTCAAACAAATACCTATAATGGCTGGCATTAATGCTGAAAATATGTGAGTTAAAATATAGTTCATTTTCTATTTTTATTAGTAATAGATACTGTCTTATTTATGTAATTTGCTAAATTTTATTTGATCGTTCTCAAGACTAATATGGTTTGTGAGTTGTTGGAGATAATAGAGGTTAACTATGTATGACCTTTTGTTTCTGAGCCTTAATTTTTCATTTCAGAATTACTTTGTCTGAGATTTCCATTTTAAAGAAATGAAGAAATTATTAAAAACAGACATTTTCAATATCCTTAATCTTCTGTATGACACATAACTTTTTTAAAAAACTAAATTAAATGATCAGTATTTCACTTTTTTTTCTAATGAGGAGTCAGAATTAAAATTTCAGTGTATTGAAGTCCTCCTTAAGGCTTGAAGGATGCATCCAATTATGGTAATGAAACAATCAAGTCCCTGTTGCTAAGAAAGAGCATGAGAGATATCTCAAACTGGAATAAGTTGACCTCTCCAGATTAAAAAAAAGTGAGAACTTTTTTCTCATATTTTCCAAAGTAGTTAGCAAGGTTCACATCTCATGAATTTGATTTAAACTAAATGATACAGTAAATTCTACTTCAATAAATTTTCATGTATTTTTTAACAGAATGGCATATATTGCTTCTATGCTCTAGCGTGTAATACAAAGGAGAACAGCATATGGCACCTTGTTAGAAACATTCCCTAGTGAGCTTCGATAATAGTCAACAGAATGGGCAGAGGTTATTTACAGCAATAGCAAACATTAGGGACTTTCTCTTCCAGCTCTAGGGTAGCATATAGAGAATTTGAAACCTGTTTACTGCTTCATTTTATTATCCTCTTTATGAAACATTGTCTATTTATTATGCTAACAGTAGTCAGGTTTTTGGTTTTGTTTTGTTTTCAAGTAAGAAGAGTGATTAAAAAGTCATGTGGTAAATCACTGGATGATGGTACACAATCAAAGCTTATTTTTTTCATTCTCACTTGACCTGAATGTCCTTAAAAGCATTCAAGTATATAATTAGAGAGTAGAATTAAGGTGTGTGACGGTTAATACTGAGTGTCAACTTGAATGGATTGAAAGATGCAAAGTATTGGGTGTGTCTGTGAGGGTGTTGCCAAAAAACATTAACATTTGAAGTCAGTGGACTGGGAAAGGCAGACCACCTGTAATCTGGGTGGACATCATCTAATTAGCAGCCAGTGCTGTTAGAATATAAATTAGGCATAAAAACGTGAAACGACTAGACTGGCCTAACCTCCCAGCCTACATCTTTTTCCCTTGCTGGATACTTTCTGCCCTCAAACATTGGACTCCAAGTTCTTCGGTTTTGGGATTCGGATCGGTTCTCTTTGCTCCTCAGCTTGCATACCGCCTATTGTGGGACCTGGTGATTGTGTGAGTTAATAATACACTCCTCTTTATCTATCTATCAATCAATCAATCTATCTATCTATCTATCATCTATCTATCTGTCTGTCTGTCTGTCTGTCTGCCTATCTATCTGTCTATCTATCCTATTAATTCTCTCCCTCTAGAGAACACTCATTAACATAAGGTGAGTTGAGAGAGAAGAGTATTTATCTGACAATTCAATCTTAATTATATAATGTTTCAATTTCAAGTATACTTTCTCAAGCCACCACCATGCCTGTCTAATTTTTCTAGTTTTTGGTAGAGATGGGGTTTCAACATGTTGGCCAGACGGTCTCAATCTCCTGGCCTCAAGCGGTCTACGGGTCTCGGCCTCCCAAAGTGCTGTGATTACAGGTGTGAACCACCACCCACAGCACACACTTCTGTTAATAGTAAATGCTTACAATTTATTATATATTTAGATAAAGGTACAACTTATCATTTAATTCTTTACTAATTTTTATAACCATTACTGTTGGAAAATTATCATTATAATTATGCCTCTAGCTGTTTAGAAACTCATTATTTGATAAACTATAATCAATAAGTCTATAAATATCAAAGTCAATGTTCTTTGATGAATCTGGTAGACTAATAAAACTGATAAAAAACATTTCAAATACCTATTTTGAAACGTTATTTCTAGTAATATAATCCTTTAGTTTAACATTTAATTTGTGCTCACCTTGAAGTTTTTTGTGCAGCATATAATAGTGTAAAATTATTAAAATGTGTTAAATTTTTCAGAACACAAGTATTTTAATATCAGAATGCATTTTTAATTAAAATCAGTTTCATAATCAGAATGATGATTATTTTAAAACCAGATAAAGGATAACAAAAATAATCACATTAATCTTACCAACTGCATATATACATAAACACATATACATGCCACATTTGAATAATGATATATCTACATTTTAAAATATCTGTATTGACATATACTACATAGACCATAAAAGTAACCCCTTTAAGGTGTACAATTTAAGGTTATTTTATATATTCACAAACTTATGCAACCATCTTCAAAATTTAAATTCAGACGATTTTCATATCTTCAAAAATAAACTCTATATTGCTATCATTTCTCACTTTTTAAACATTGGTTATACATTAGGATGTTATAAGTAACTCTCTGTGTCATTGACATATGCATATATATATTTAATAATTTCAACTGATACACATTTTTTTACTACATATTTTATATTCCATGTCATATTCAATCAGTTCTCTTTCTTCTATAAGTAATGCTTCAATAAATAACTTTACATTTGCACTTTTGATCACTTGTTCAATAACTTCCATGTAGAAATTCATATTTGTGGAATTTTTAGGTCATTGAGTCCCATTTATAAAACTTTGTAAGTCACTGTGATTTCTCCAGAATATCTAAAAGGATATGTAATTCCTGCAATATTTAATAAATGAAATGTTCTCCTGGAAATAATCGGCATTGTATTCTGGGCTTTTCCGACTTAGTTTTCTTTTTTCCTTATAATCACCTGTTGAATCAACCTAAATTTATTTTAACGCTTTTGATGAGATAAGAGTGGAAGTTTAAGGATTTTCTCCAAATTTTCAGCCAGTAGTCACACTACCATTTACAGGATAGTCAGTCCTTTGTCACTGATGAAAATTTATCTTGTTTTTAAAGATAAAATTAGGTCTAATTGTAAACTGTATAAATCTTACATTACCTTATTTATGTTTTTACTTCCACCGATTTTTTTTTAATAAATGTAGATTTATAATACACTTTTAAATCCAACAGAGCCTAGATTTTCTTGCTATTTCTTTATACTTTTTCCCCAGGACATTTATTGTCTTTAAAAATAAATATTACACTAAATCAATGAATTATTTTGAGGAGAATTTACATGTTGAAGTTAATATTCAAAATTCTATTCATAAAAATTATGCTTTTCCCCACTTTAATCTTTTAACATTTTTTAAAAATGAAATCTCTGAAAGACAATTCTGTTTTAGAGTACATGAAAATATGTGTTATAGAATAATTTCTGCTGAGTGGTAATCAGTTTTCTAAAGTCATGTCTATAGAAAGTAACCAAAATTAAATTTTAAGCTGTTGTTTTTTTTTCTATGACTGCTGTAACAAATTACCACAAACTTAGTTACTTAAAATAACACAAGTATATTATCTTATAGTTCTGGAGGCCAGAAATACAAAGTAAATCAGCAAGGCTGCATTTCTTTTTCTTTTCTTTTTATTCATACACCTCTTTCATTTATTTGCCACTGAGTGGTTAATGTGCAGAATGAATAATTATCCCTGATGGTATTTTGGAGACAGAGTCATACAATAAGTTGACATTATCATCCCAGTTCCAGTGAAGGCCTCTCTGGAGAACTATTTTGAAAGACCTTTCTGATCAAGTCCTGAAAGCTTCTCAGACTTCCATGCTTAACTTCCATTTTTTTGTTGACCACAGAATGAATGTCTGGCAAGGTTGGGATATATTTGATATGGTGATGAGTAACTGTTTGCATCAGTGTTTACAAGGACAGCTTAGTCTTATTGGGCTGATAATTAGCCAGATCAATCTATATTCTACAAGCTGCTTAAAATATTTTTGATCTAAATGAGATACACTTTCAAATCCATTAACTTTTAAGAGCTGTATGTGAATGTACACATATACACACACATATCTCCAAGGAAAACCAGTTTTCAAGCCGCCTCTTGGTAAACCTTCCCTTCTCTTCTACCTTCTACCTTCAACCTTCTTCCCCCATTAACTAATGTAGATACAATATATCTAACAATACACAACTTTATAAGTGTTTACTAAAGGCTTTTGAATTTTAATTTGCTAATGGATTGAAATATTATATTCAACATTAGACCTATTTCTTAAACTTATTATTAACCATTTCTTATGGGTTTAATGTGGAACGTGAAGGACAGAGAAGGAAAGGAGGAACAGAAGCAATGCAGATGGAAAGAGACAAGAGGTACTTTTAACTTGAAAATGTAAGTTCACGGCCGGGCGCGGTGGCTCACGCCTGTAATCTCAGCACTTTGGGGGCCCAAGGCGGGCGGATCAGGAGGTCAAGAGATCGAGACCATCCTGGCAAACATGGTGAAACCCCGTCTCTACTAAAGATACAAAGGTTAGCTGGGC
>PVKP010055843.1:0-10844 GCA_004027715.1 Plecturocebus donacophilus
ACTGTCAATATTACACAGATCAACGAGATAGAAAATCAACAAGGATATCCAGGACTTGAACTCAGATCTGGAACAACTAGACTTAACAAATATTTACAGAACTCTCCTCCCACAAATCCACAAAACATACATTTTTCTCAGTATCACATTATACCTATTTTAAAAGTGACCACATAATTGGAAGTAAATCACTCCTCAGTAATTGCATAGCATTTCACAAGTTTAAATAAAATATTGGTTGGCTGCTTCTTTGTTATTTTCATCCCCTATTCCTTCCTGTCTCCATTATTAAGCATAATTATTGGCATAAAAGAGGTTTTTAATACCCATTTTCAGACTGCATTCTAACCTGGGCAATAAAACAAGAATCCCATTCTCTCTCCCTCTTTCTCTTCCTCTTTTTTCTCTCTTTCATTCTTTTGCTGTTTCTTTCTTTCTCCTTTTCTCTCTTTTTTCTAAAATCTCTTCCTCTTTCTTTCTCTTTATTTTTTTTTCTTTCTTTTGCTGCTTCTTTCTTTAAAAAAAAAAAAAAAAAAAAAAAAAAAAAAACAAATGGACAAGCTGGGGTGCTGACACAATCTCTTTAAATCCAAAGCCAAAGCATAGGAAGAATGAACTTCCAGAGACAGTGTTGCTGGTAACTGGCTTTCTCAAGGAAAAGACAGATTCCAGATCATTCCTTCAAGGCTTTATAGAGCAACTTCTATATAAACAACTTGGAGTAGAGAAGTTATTGACTCATTTATTGAGAACTACAGTATGAAATATGAAAGATATAAACCCTTAGTAATGTCCTTGATTTCAATTCATCTGTACTTTAGGAAAATTTAGTGTTGTGGCTCTGTAAATCAGTGCTTATTTAAAAAACTGAAAGCTGTTCCATTTTCACTAGCATTTACCAAAAAATAGTTACACAAAAAGCAACCTGGATTACAGTATCAACAGAGAATTTCTGCTCCTGGTAATATCAACAATCACAACATGGATCAATGATCTTTGCAATATTCCAGTGGTAGCAGGAATGACTCCCATCTTGGGCAACTGCTGCCATGTTGAACTGCTGATAAACTTTGAGATCAATAAGGAATAGTGAAAAACATTTTCTTTATAACAACTGGGCTCTCAACATATACAATACAAGGAAACTGGTCCTAATCTTTGAGAATACTTTGTATATAAGTTGTTTCTGATTCACTGATACAAATGCACTCTTGTACTAATGACTGATGATGCATTGCTTGTTTAATCCACCAGTGAAGTAATCTAACAAACAATTTATATAATCTAAATGAATTCCTTTGTAAATGAAAGTCCCAATATTCCTCTTAGCTGGTACAGGCTATAACTGCTTTCCAGTTGAAACCTCCATTCTGGAGTAAATACTTATTTGCTTCTGACTTGCAGATGTCTTCATTTCTTCTATCTGTCTATACTCTAAAGTCATATCTGTGTGTCTAATGAACACCTCTCTGTAAAGCCATCTTTTTAAAACTTGGTATCTGGCACCATATGTTGCTTGGTTATCAGGCTATCTAACTTACTCATTTCAGAAAACTAAAAGAAAATTAGTCATACTTACCATGCTTATGGATTTGCTGATGTTCTTACTATTTAACTGTCTAATATTTCCAACAATGGGGAGAGGAGTTGGGCCAGGTGGGAGTTTCCCTTTGTCATTGCTTCCATTCCACAGAAAAAGAAGAATCAGACAAGAAAGACAAATGGCCAGAATGATAAAGAGAGCCATTGATGTGCTCTGTGAAAATGCAGTTGAAAGCTAAGAGTCTAAAGATTTTGTAAAGACAAAGTACAAGGTTCTCACCAATTATGTACTAAGACTTTGAACTTTGGATATTGATTTTTTTTTATCTTTAGTACATCTTGAACTGCTGGTGGAAGTAAAAACAAAAATTCAATTCAGTATTGATTCATTCTTAAGTTTTGCCTAAAATAATAATTGAATAACTCTCATTTCTGTAAAAACAAGAAAAAATAAAATCAAAATTAATACAAAGAAGAAAATAATAAACTTCTGCACAGAAATAAATGCAATAGAGACTGGGAAGTAATTCAAAACATCCAAAAAATGAGTTGGTATTTGAAATAATGCAGAAAATTGATGAATTTTTACCTAGAATACCCAAGTAAAAAGTGAGAAGTCTCTGTAGAAAATAAAAGTGAATAGAAGTTCCTCTTCAAAGCTTTCTTCTTAGCTTATTAAGGATGAATAATAGTTTCTTCAAAGGTTGATTTACTTGAAAGCCTTTTATTAATAATCCTAAGTAGCTGTTACTTATAATAAAGAAATAGGTATATTCTGTGTTCCTAGTTCTTATACTGTAGCCCACATATTTGCCCTGTGACATGTCTGGATAAGCCCAGGCATGCCTCAGCTCATAGTTAATTCCCCTACCTTATTTGGAAATGTTGTTGCTTCTTTAAGCCTTTCATAAATGACTTCCCCTTTTCTTTTGCCCTCTCTTGCCTTTACCCTTTTAGAAAAAGTTTTGAGTTATTAGCCAATTGGTATAGTTTAGATTGTGAGGCCCAACTCCAGCCAATGGAGATAGGCCTGGCACAGCAGTAGAGGCCAGTCCATAAGGGATAAATATGTCTGCACTTCCCTTGTTCTTTGTACCCTCATGGCAAACTGCTGGTGAGTGTACCTTTTCTGCAGAAAGTAAAGTTGCCTTGCTGAGAGAAAATTTATATTTGAATGCTACTTTTGTTTGCAGCACCAAAAATTTACATATAACATTTCTAGTGGCCTGTGTGGGGACCCACTTCCCTCTATGGGGTAGTCTCTGGCTCTCTCTCATGAAGAGGCACCCTACTGCCTCATTGTGGTGGCTTTGGGGATCAAGAGCCACAAGCCACCTGGTGCGAGAATTAAAGCAGAACTCTCAGCAATGCAGGGGAAGAATGGTTTGCTATACTGTGGTAACCAGGCAACTTCTGTGCACAGACGAAGGTAAGAAAAGTCACAAGAGTGATGAAGTATTTACTTGGTGATCGGGATATTCTGAAGGTGGAGAGTGTGTGTTTGTGTGTGTGCATGAATGGTTGCAAGCATCACAGCATGCAGTGTTGCTTGTGTGAATGAAGTCCTCCTGCTGGATAGAGTGAGTAGGTCCTCCCTGCAGTTCCTTGGATACCTCACATGGCTTAAAGCAGATCTGCCATGGGGCTTATACTGGCACACTGATGCTAAGAGGGGCCTAATTCTTCTCTGGGGAAGCAGCCAGAGAGGGTGACATGAATGAAGCAGAGTATAGGAGATCTCCAGGGAAGGGAAAGAAGGCTAGTTTCCCAAGAAAAAAGATAGGTGAGACATCTCTGGTTTGAGAGATTGAGTCTTAGTGAGCCTCTAGAAAAAGGATAGGTGAGACATCTCTGGTTTGAGAGATTAAGCCTTGGCAAATCTCTAGAGAAGGGATAGGTGAGATATCTCTGGTCTGAGAGATTGAGCCTCCCAGGGAAAAAGGATAGATGAGACATCTCTGGTGTGAGAGACTGGGCCAATCTGATACCCAACATGGGGAATGCTCCTAATAAAATGGGGATGGGAAGTAAAACAGGAAAAAAAGAAAGAGGGTGAGGCCGATTGAATCCCCTCTAACAGGATTAAACATAAGAAAATGTAGCAAATGATAAAATATTGCTGTTTTATTTGGACCCAAGAAACAATCCTTAAGCCTGCAGTTTTCTGGCCAAAATTTGGGTCAGATGAGAATTGGGTCTGTCAATTTTTAATAATGTATGTTAACAACAAGAGGCCTGTCTCACAGGAAGAGATAGACTATGCCCTATGTAGGCAACAAGGGCCTATTCTCCTTTACCCTTTAAAGGATTTAAAGAAGGAAACAGTGACAAAAATTCAGAGATTAAATCATCTGAAGAATAGGGCCTGAATGGGTTGAAGGAATTGTATTCCTTGCCCTTGCCACAAACCAAACAAGAACTCAGCACATAAGTGGGTCACTTTAGACCATATTTTTCCCCATTTCTCAATCTTAACTCACCTCCTCCTCAGACGGCTGCCCCAGCTCCTCCTCAGGCAGCTGCCCCACATTCTCCTTAGGCAGCTCATTCATCTGTTTGTTTTCCCCCAGCAGATATAAATTGCTCTCTAGCAGAAGTGCTGGTTTCTTGGGTAAAAGGAAAGGGAATTAAAAACTTTAGAAAACATAGAAATAAAATATAGGAAAGCTCCAACATGTGGAACCTGAAGTCAAATACTTAGGCCATTTAATTAGTGCAGGAAAGAGCAGTGATTGATGGGGAAACTCTTAAGGAAGTACAATCAGGAGTTTACCCAATAGTTCATCTTTTCAGGCTTGTGAACTATTTGCACTCAGTCAGGCTTTAAAATATTTAGAAGACCAGATAGGAACCATCTACACTGACTCTAACTAGGCCTTTGGGGTATCTCACACATTTGGGAAAATTTGGGCTGAGCAAGACCTTATTAACAGTAGAGGCCAAGATCTTACTTATGAGACATTAGTTGTCCATGTTCTAAATAATCTCTAGTTTTCAGAATAAATAGCTATTGTTCATGTTCCTGGACATTTACATGATTTTTCATTTGAAAGTCGAGGAAATAATCTTGCAGATCAAGTGGTAAAGAATGCTGCTATTTCTGACACACCTATTTTTCATTTAACTCCTTGTCTTCCTTCTTCTACTATGGTTCCTATTTTCTCACAAGCTGAGTAAGAAAAACTAGCAAGAATTGGAGCTCTGAGAGTTTATGGGTGTATTGGAATTTATACCTTAGCCAAACAGGTCACAGATAGTTGCTTAACTTGCAGGAAAACCAATAAACAGGCACTAAGAAAACTACCTCTCAGAGGAAGAACTCTGAGGCTGAGACCCTTCCAGAGTGTTCAAGTTGATTACACTGAAATGCCCCGTTAGTTGGCTAAAATATTTGCTAGTAATAGAAGATTATTTCAACCCATGGGTAGAGGCTGTTCCTTTTTCAAAAGCTACTACTAGTAATGTAGTGAAGTCATTAATTGAGCATATTATACATAGATTTAGACTGATAGAAAATATTGATTCAACAATAGAACACATTTTGCTTCATAATCAAGAAATTAGCTCAAGTATTAGATATCAAATGGGAGTATCATATTCCCAGTATTCCTCTTCCTTTGGAAGAGTAGAAAGAATGAATGAAATCCTTAAAATCATTTAAACTAATCTTAGAAACTCAATTGGCATGGACCAAATGTCCTCCGGATTAAAACAGCTCCCGAGAAGGATGTAGGATTATCCCCATATGGAATGTTACATGGGTTGCCTTACTTACATTCCTTGGCTGATGTTCCTACATTTGAAACAAAAGACCAATTTATTAGAAATTATATACTTGGTCTCTCTTCTACCTTCCCCTCTCTTAAAGCTAAAGGTATTTTAGCACAAACACCACCTTTACAGTTTCCAGTACATCAACACCAGCCTGGGAAGTATGTTCTCATCAAAGGATGGAAGGAGGAAAAACTTGAGCCATATTGGGAAGGACCCTACCTTGAGCTGTTGACCACTGAGGCTGCTGTCCACAGAGCAGAGAAAGGATGGACGCATTACACTCCAGTCAAAAAAGTACCACCACCTTCAGAATCATGGACTGTTGTTTCAGGGTCAAGCCCTACCAAATTAAGAAAAGCTTAATTTATCTATGCTCTATTTTCCTCTTCCTCCTTCTACCAGTTCTCACTTTATTATTATTGTGACTGGATCAGACTCCCCCAAGTTATAATATTTGATGCTTGTCTGGCTGTACCTTGTGGGAATTCAAGGAACCAAAGACAACTAGCTTCTTCAGATAAATATCTCTGCCCTAGCCCTCTAATCTCCACAGTTACCCCTAGTTCCCACAGTTGTGATTATCTACAACCAAGACATTGTCCCTTTACTTCTACAGCCTGGCAACCACATAGTAATTGGAAGTATGTTATTTGGGCCACTCAACCTCTACAAGGGGGGTTTGCACTGATTTAAAGCCCCTTCTCAGTTTTAGACCAAAAACCTGTTGTTCCTATACCTGATGATAGGACTAAAGTACCCATTGTGAAAGTAAATGATCTGAAACAAACTTTAGCAATTGAGACAGAATACCAAGATGCAAATGCCTGGCTGGAATGGATTAAATATTCCATCCACACTCTAAATAAAAGTGACTGTTACATTTGTAAACCCAGTAGACCAGAGGCCAGATTGTTCCCTTTCCACTTAGATGATCATCTCATCAAGTGGACATGGAGTGCATAGTAGCTCTTTTTCAAAATCCCATGGTCCGGAATAACAAATTGTGCCAAGTTCTTTCTCTGCTATATCCTGGAAGTTCAACACCCTGTGGGTCAGCCCCTGAGGGCCAACCAGCCTCCATCTTCCAAGGCAGAGCTCGCCTCATGTCTCTCATGACAGGAGGAAAACTAAGTATTTCTTGGAAACTTAACAGGATGCAGTGAAATCAGGCACTTACAAGAGCTGACCCCATCAGTCCACCCTTATTCATCCCCAGGTGAATATATGGTGGTATTGCAGAAGTCTCTTGCTGGACACTCTGCCAAACAATTCAAGCAGTACTTGCACTCTAGTCCAATTGGTTATCCCTTTCACCCTGGCATTTCATCAACAAGAAAAGGTAAAAATATATCATTTAAAACAAGAGAAACGCCTTATGGATCTTTTAATTCCCATCTCTATTTAGAGACAATTGGGCATCTCAGAGGAGTACCAGAGGAATTCAAAGCACAAGATCAGATAGCTGTAGGATTTGAGTCAACATTATTCTGGTGGGTAACAATTAATAAAATGTAGATTGGATAAATTACATTTATTACAATCGACAGTGGTTTGTCAATTATACTAAAGATGCTGTCAAGGGAAGAGCTGAACAATTAGGATCTACTAGACAAATAGCCTAGGAAAACAGAATAGCTATAGATATGATATTAGCAGAAAATGGTGGTATTTGTGTTATGATTCAAACTCAGTTCTGTATTTTCATCCCAAACAACACTACTCTCAATGGAAGCATGGCATGATCCCTAAAAGGACTTAGAGCTTAATTAAATTAATTAGCTAAGAATTCTGGAATCAATAACCCCATCTCAAATTGGTTAGAAAGATGGTTGGGCCAATGGAAAGAGACCATAGCCTCAGTTCTCACTTGTGTAGCAACTGTAATGAGTATACTCTTTTTTGTTGGGTGCTCTGTTATATCATGCATCTGAGGACTAGTATAAAAATTAGTAACCACAGCTTTTACCAGAATCTCCTCAACCTCTCCTCCACCTTACTTCTTTTAGGAAATCAAACAGAACAATTAAGACCTGTTAAACAAGTTTGAAGATAAATTATAAAATAAAAGAGGAAGAAATTGTAGAAAAAAGTAAATAGAAGTTCCTCTTCAAAGCTTTCTTCTTAGTTTATTAAGGATGAATAATAACTTCTTCAAAGGTTGATTTACTTGAAAGCCTTTTGTTAATAATCATAAGTAAGTGAGATCCAAGATGACCGATTAGGAACAGCTCAGGATTGCAGCTCCCAGTGAAAGTGCAGAGGGTGAGTGGACGCCGCATTTCCAGACGGATTTTTATTACCCACAGACCAGGAGATTCCCGGTCAGAGGAGCCCCACAGGTCACCAGTGCGGCTGTTTTGGCCAGTGTGGCTGTGTTGGCCGGCGTGGCTGTGTTGCTGGCGCCCCATCGTGGCAGTTCTCCATACAAAATACACTGGTCTGTGTGCCCTTTTAACTGGTGAGTAGAGCTACGGGAAGGCAGATTAAAAAGGGGACTGAATCGGGGAGCCAGCCCAGAAGATTCCTGGGCAAAAAAGCTCCAGAAATCTCAGCACCACTATTTCAGCTGGCACAGTGTGTCACCACATGCTAAATCACACAGATTCTGGCACCTTTTCAACAGGTGACTGAACAGCTGGGAGAGTGTTGACCATTCAATTAAAAAACAAAAGGCTCTGAGGCAGTGAGCTAGGAGATCAGGCTCAGCTAAAACAGCAATTGGAAATGCTCTTGCTTGAGAGTTTCACAGCGGGCACAGGTGAACCCAGGATGGTACAGTTCTGTAGGGCAGAGGCGTCTGCTATTACTGAGGCACTACACCACTACAAAGGTAGTCTCCATTTCGGAGGCAGCCTGCCATTGAAGAGGAAACCCGCCGTTACTGAGGCAACCCGCCATTACAGAAGTGGGCAACTATTGCTGAGGCATTTCTAATTACATCGATATAAACAGGACCGCAGGGATGTTCACATGGGAGCTGGGCAGAGCCAACAGCAGCTCAGCAAAGTCTCTGCAGGCAGACAGTGACTGGGCTGTCTGCTTGCTGGGCAGGGCAGCCCTGAAAATAAGGCAACAGCACAGTGGAAACTCATAAACAAAGCCCTAACTCCCCTGACAGAAAAAAAAGGGGGGTGGGGTTTATGAGTTCTGCTGCAGCAGACTTAAACCTACCTGCCAAGCAGTTCTGAATGAACAACAGAGTTCACAACTGAGCACTTGAGCCCCTATAAAGGACAGACTGTCTCCTCAAGCAGCTCCCTGACCCCTGTGTATCCAAAGAGGCCCCTCATAAAGGAGAGATCAGACTGACATTTGGCAGGTATCCTTCTGGGACAAAGATAGCTGAAGAAGGAACTGGTAGCAATTCTTACTGTTCTGCAGCTACTGCAGGCAAGCAGGGCCTGGAGTGGACCTCTAACAGTCCTACAGCAGAGGGGCAAGACTGTTAGAAGGAAAACGAAGAAACAGAAATAACTTCATCATCAACAAACTAGTTGTCCACTCAGAGACCCAATCTGAAAGTCAGCAACTACAAAGACAACAGGTGGGAAAATACGCAAAGATGTGAAGAAACCAGCACAAAAAGGATAAAGACACCCGAAACCAGAACACCTCTCCTCCACCAAGGGATCACAACTCCTCACCAGCAAGGGAAAAAGGCTGGATGGAGCATGAATGTGATGAAATGACAGAATCAGGCTTCAGAAGGTGGGTAATAAGAAAACCAATGCAAGGAAACTAAGAACCTTGAAAAAATATTTGACAAAATGCTAATAAGAATGGACAACTTAGAGCAGAATACACGTGAATTGACTGAGCTGAAAAACACAACAAGAGAACTTCGTGAAGCATGCACAAGTTTCAACAGCCGAATTGACCAAGCAGAAGAAAGGATATCAGAGGTCGAAGATCAAATCAACGAAATAAAACGAGAAGGCAAGATGACAGAAAAAAGGGTAAAGGGGAATGAACAAAGTCTCCAAGAAATATGGGACTATGTGAAAAGACCTAATCTACGTTTGATAGGTGTACCTGAATGTGAAGAAGAGAATGAATCCAAGCTGGAAAATACTCTTCAGGATATCATCTGGGAAAACTTCCCCAACATAGCAAGGCAGGCCAATATTCAAGTCCAGAAAATACAGAGAACACCACAAAGATATTCCTCAAGAAGAGCAACCACAAGACACATAATCTTCAGATTCACTAGGGTTGAAATGAAGGAGAAAATGCTAAGGGCAGCCAGAGAGAAAGGTTGGGTTACCCACAAAGGGAAGCCCAACAGACTCACAGCAGATCTCTCAGCAGAAACCCTACAAGCCAGAAGAGAGTGGGGGCCAATATTTAACATCTTTAAAGAAAAGAACTTTCAACCCAGAATTTCATATCCAGCCAAACTAAGCTTCGTAAGTGAAGGAAAAATAAAATCCTCTGCGAACTAGCAAGAACTCAGAGATTTCATCACTACCAGGCCTGCTTTACAAGAGCTCCTGAAAGAGGCACTACACATAGAAAGGAACAACCAGTACCAGCCACTCCAAAAACATACCAAATGGTAAAGAGCATCAACACAATGAAGAATCTGCATCAACTAATGGGTAAAGCAGCCAGCTACCATCAAAATGGCAGTATCAAATTCACATATAACAATATTAACCCTAAATGTAAATGGACTAAATGCCCGAATCAAAAGACAGACTGGCAAATTGGATAAAAAGCCAAAACCCATCGGTGTGCTGTATCCAGGAAACCCATCTGACATGCAAGTGTACACAAAGGCTCAAAATACAGGGATGGAGGAAGATTTACCAAGCAAATGGAGAGTAAAAAAAAGCAGGAGTTGCAATTCTCATCTCTGATAAAATACACTTTAACCAACAAGGATCAAAAGAGACAAAGAAAGACATTATATAATGGTAAAAGGATCAATGCAACAAGAAGAGCTAATGATCCTAAATATATACGTACCCAGGAGAGATCCAAGATGGCCAATTAGCAACAGCTCAGGAATGTAGCTCCCAGTGAAAGCACAGAGAACGAGTGGATGCTGCACTTTCCGACGAATTTTTGTTGCCCACAGACTGGGAGATTCCCGGCAGAGGAGCCACACAGGTAGCCAGCGCAACTCTTTTGGCTGGCGTGGCCGTTTTGCCGGTGCCCCAGCACAGTGCTTCCTGGTGCGGAGTATACGGACGGACGGGCTCGGCTGGTCCCATCCCCACAAGGAGAACAGCAATTGGAAGTGCTGAGGACTGAGAGTTTCAGAGCAAACACAGTGAACCCGGGAAGGTCCGGCTCTGTGGGGAAGGGGTGTCTGCCAAAGGAAAACTAAGAAACAGAAAAACTTCATCACCAGGTGGAGAGACATCCAAGATGGCCACGTAGCAGCAACTCAGGATTGTAGCTCCCAGTGAAAAAGCAGAAAGCGAGTGGACACCACAATTGCAGACGAATTTTTGAAGCCCACAGACTGGAAGATTCCCGGCGAAGGAGCCACACGGGTCGCCAGCATGACTCTTTTGGCCCGC
>PVKP010055844.1:0-10839 GCA_004027715.1 Plecturocebus donacophilus
ATCCATCTCCATCTGAATAACATCAGGCCCGCGAGGCTTTGCATGTGCAGCCCCAGCTCCTCCCCGACCCCCTGCCCTATTTCTCCTGCTCCTTCCACTGCAGACACACGGCCTCCTGTGCTGAGGTCACACACTCCTGCCTCAGAGCAGTGAGCCTGCTCTCCCCTTTCCCTGAAATGCCGGCCCCTCAATGCATCAGGGCTCTGCTCGAAGAGAATTTTCCTTCCCACCCCTCCCAAAACAGCAATCCCTGCAGCGACTGCTCCTTTCCCTGCTGCCCGTGTGGCAATCACTCCTTTCATCCACTCCCTCCAGATGCACCCTCCTAGGCCTTGGCAGGCTGGCGCTGGTAGTGTCCACATCAGCAGTCCCCCCCACCCCAAGCAGAGAGCAGGTAGGACAGTGTGGGAGGAGGGAAGGAGAGTGAGGTGCGGGTTCTGATTTCCCCGGTTGGCTCCCTCCCTGCAGGGCTCTGCGTGCTGGCCGTGCTCCTGGACCTGAGGCCTCAGCTCTTGCAGAAGCCTCTCCCATGGGCCTCTCCCCAGGTTCTAGCTGCCCCTCCCCTTCTCCGTTCCCAGCCCGGGTGCTACACCAACCCTTGGGCTTCCTCTGGACCTTGCCTACACCTTTGGAAGTACTCCCTTGATTAAACCATCCTCAAACATCCAACCCAGGTACACTGTCACTTTCCTTCCAGGACCCTAAATTCACCGCGTGACATGACAGTTCTGCTGTTGGTGAGCTGTCTGCCCCAGCTAGCCCACGAACTCACAGAAGGGGAAACCTTGTTATAGTTGCTGCCGTATCCCAACATCTGTATCAGCACTGCGTGTAGCAGAAGCTCAGTAAGTGTTTGTTGAATATTAGAGCCGGCTCACACTTGTAATCCCAACACTTTGGGAGGCTGAGACGGGTAGATCGTTTGAGGTCAGAAGTGCGACTCCAGCCTGGCCAACATGGGGAAACCCTGTCTCTATAAAAAATACAAAAATTAGGTGGGACACGGTGGCTCACATCTGTAATCCCAGCACTTTGGGAGGCCAAGGCAGGTGGATTGCTTGAGGTCAGGAGTTCGAGACCAGCCTGGCCAAGATGGTGAAACCCCATCTCTACTAAAAATACAAAAGTAGCCGGGTGTGGTGGTGTGCACCTGTAGTCCCAGCTACTCAGGAGAATTGCTTGAACCTGGGAGGCAGAGGTTGCAATGAGCCGAGATCGCACCACTGCACACCATCCTGGTGAAAGAGCGAGACTCTGTCTCAAACAAAGAAAAAAAAATACAAAAATTAGCTGGGCCTGGTGGTACACACCTCCAATCCCAGCTACTCAGAGGCTGAAGCAGAAGAATCTCTTGAACTTGAGAGGAGTGAAAGGCAGAGGTTGCAGTGAGCAGAGATTGTGCCACTGCACTCCAGCCTAGGTGACAGAGTGATTCTGTCTCAAAAAAAAAAAATTGGCAGGGTGCAGAGGCTCATGCCTGTAATCCCAGCACTTTGGGAGGCTGAGTCGGGCAGATCACGAGGTCAGGAGTTCAAGACCAGCCTGATCAACATGAAGAAACCCCCTCTCTACTAAAAATACAAAAAGTTAGCTGGGCGTGCTGGCTCATGCCTTTAATCCCAGCTACTTGGGAGGCTGAGGCAGGAGAACTGCTTGAACCCGGGAGGTAGAGTTTGTGGTGAGCCGAGATCACAGCATTGCATTCCAGCCTGGGGGACAAGAGCAAAACTCCGTCTCAAAAAAAAAAATTTGTTTAATGAGTGACTGAACAAGGGGAGGATCAATGTAATCTGGAGAAAGGGTACAGAGGCTGGAAGACAGGCAAGATTTTAGGAGGTGATGGAGAGGAAGGGCTCTAACAAAGACAGGGGATGCTGCAGTGATGAGAATGGCCTCCTCTTGGGACGTGAAGACCCTCGCTTATGTCCTTCTTAGCGCCCCTCCACTGTCTGTCATAATTTGGGGTTTGTTTTCTTTGTATGTCTTTCCACTGGAATGAATTCTCTGTAGGCAGGGCCCACAACTGTCTTGTTCACCACGGTATCGTCAGAGCTGGCATAGTGCCTGGCATGCCCAGATAGATTGATATTAATTAATTAATTATTATTATTATTATTTTGAAATGGAGTCTCACTCTGTTGCCCAGGCTGGAGTGCTATGGTGCGATTTTGGTTCACTGCAACCTCTGCCTCCCGGGTTCAAGTGATTCTCCTGCCTCAGCTACCTGAGTAGCTAGGACTATAGGCGCCACCATGCCCAGTTAATTTTTTCAATTTTTAGTAGAGATGGGGTTTCACCATCTTGGCCAGGCTGGTCTCGAACTCCTGACCTCAAGCAATCCACCTGCCTTGGCCTCCCAAAGTGCTGGGATTACAGGCGTGAGCCACCATGCCTGAACCAGACTGATATTTAATAAATGAAAAGAAAAATGAATTATCCAAAAGAAACAATGAATTGGCAGAAGACCTCAGAAGCCCGGTTGGGCCATTTGGACTTGGAGTGAAAAGCAGGAAGGAGGACCTGCAAGTTCTACAGCAGGGGAGAGAAGACAAAGAGGGGGCTGTGGGAAGACGACCCTGGCAGGGCTGGAGGCTGGGAAAGAGCAGGGTACCTGCTCAGACATCGGGGAGGCAGCATCAGGCTGGCCAGGAAGAAAGAGGGGGCACAGTTCAGTGACTGACTGGATACAGATGATCAAGGAGGAAGACATCAAGTGTCTCAGTCCAGGGTACTGCGTGGGGCTGGGAAAATGAGATCATGCTGTCCAGCCTGAGGTCCCAGCCCAAGGAAAGCCCTCGAGGGTTGGCTGCCGTTATCCTCACTGTTTCTAACCTCTGGTTGAAGTGGGAATGCTGTGGAGTGGAAATGGTTTTAGGGGAAAGGGAGATCGACTCTGGCTGTGTTGAAATGAAAGTATAACCAGACAGCTGGTTACCAATGTGTCCTGGAGAGGTGATGCTTAATCACTTGAGGTCAGGAGTTTGAGGCCTGGCCAACATGGGGAAATCCCATCTCTATTAAAACTACAAAAATTAGCCGGGTGTGGCATTGTGTACCTGTGATCCCAGCTACTCAGGAGGCTGAGGCAGAAGAACTGCCTGAACTCTGGCCGTGACTCTGGAGGTGGAGAAGCAGACGAGCTGTCTCCATGCATACACAGAGGGGGAGTGTTTGGGACCATCCACAGTTGAGAAGACTGGAGGGAAGAGCCAGGAAAGAGAAGAAAGGCTAAGAATAACAAGGAAAGTGGGGCGGTGTCATGGAACTCAAAGGAACAATTCGGAAGAAGGAAGGGGCAGCCAGCACAGTCATACACCCGGAGCAAAAGCAAGCGGGCTGGAGCCCACTGAGGGCCCCCCTCTTGGAGAAGCACCTACCTGCCTGCTGGCCTCCAGGGTGGGCTGGGAGAGCTGATGGTGCAAGGCAGGGGGTGCACTGTTAGTAGAGGACTTGCTGCCTGTCCCAACAAGACATTCCTGGGCATACACACTCCAACCTCATTTATGGCAGAGACTGCCAACTGTCCCACAAATCCACTCTTTCCTTCTTCCCATGGTGACAAAGCTCTCAAATTTCACCTAGACAGAGACACCCAGGTAAAGATCACATTTCCTTGATTCCCTTGCAGCTAGGTGGGGCTGTATCACTAGGAGGGTGTGGCTTCCAGGTCCTGCTTAGAAGGAAGGTGAAAGCTTGACTTCACACACCTCCCCTCTCCCCAGGCTGGAATGTGAGCCCAGCAGATGGGGTGGCCACCATCCTCCACCGTGCAAGCAGCACCCACAGCAACAGAGCAGCCAAGAGGCAGAAGGGGCCTTGACACCACCAACTCACCCACCCAGCCTGGACAACTCACCCAGCTTTCACAGAAGCCATATGCCTCTCTGACTTAAGCCACTCGATTCTGGGGACTTTTTGTTAGGATAGCCTAACTCATATGGGAACGCAAGATTTAATCCAGCAGAAATACCACCTTAGATCGGACCAAAAGTTGCTCAGCTCATCTCTGCTAGAGGCCCCAGGGATAGTGAGAGAGGTCACCGGCATCTCCCTTGACAAGATCCTCACTTTTCACCTACCAGGAAATTCTTAGTCTCCTTGACACTGTTACAAAGTCATCATTCACAAACAGGTCAAAACCCTGCATAAGGCTGGGCAAAGTGGCTCATAACTGTGATCCCAGCACTTCGGCAGGCTGAGGCGGTAGGATCCCTTGACGCCAGGAGTTAAAGACCAGCCTGGGTACATAGGGAGATCCCGTCCCTACACAAAATTTAAAATTAGCTGGGCATGGTGCCCTGTGAGGTGGGAGGATCGCTTGAGCCCAGGAGTTCCAGGTTACAGTGAGCTATGACAGTGCCACTGCACTCCAGCAAGATCCTGTCTCTCTTAAAAAAACAAAAAAACAAAAAAAAACTACCAGGCGAGCTTTGTAATCCCAGCACTTTGGGAGGCTGAGGCGGGTGGATCACCTGAGGTCGGGAATTCGAGGCCAAGGTGGAGAAACCCTGTCTCTACTAAAAATACAAAATTAACCGGGCGCCTGTAATCCCAGCCACTCAGAGCCTGAGGCAGAAGAATCACTTGAACCTGGGAGGTGGAGGTTGTGGTGAGCCGAGATTGCGCCATTGCACTCCAGACTGGGCAACAAGAGCGAAACTCCATCTCAAAAAACAAAACAAAATAAAACAACAAAGAATCCTTCAGGAAAGTTTTTTCTATCTACTTCATCAAGGAATGAACATGAGCTGTGATCAGCGGCCTCTGCCTGCCTCACATCAGCCTTCAACTGGTTCCATTTCTAGCTCCCTTTCTCCTCCCACCCACAGGCCCGTTGAGTGCGCAGGTGCGTGGTGGGAATCGCCTTGCACACAGCAGAGCTCGGTGCCCCTGGGCCTCAGAACACAAACAGTTGCGAGGCAACAGCGCCAATCAGCTCTGGAGCTGAATGTCTGGGTGCAGACTGCAGCTGAGCTACTTAGCAGCCGGGTGGGCTGACTTAAGTTATTGACCCCTCCAGGCCTCCATGTCCTTGACTGCAAAAGGGAAGGATAAACACATTTGCTTTCAGGGTGATTGTGAGGATCAAATGAGTCCATATGTGTAAAACACTTAGAACAGTGACCGGCAAGAGTTAAGTTCTCAATTAGTATTAGCTTTCATAATTAATTAATTTATTTATTTATTTTACAGACGGGGTTTCACCATGTTGGTCAGACTGTTCATGAACTCCCAACCTCAGGTGATCCGCCTGCCTTGGCCTCCAAAGTGCTTGGATTACAGGCGTGAGCCACCGCGCCCAGCCTAATTTTTTTTTTTTTTTTTTTATCTTGTCATGAGGCAAGCATGCTTTTGTAATTTTAAAAGAAACAAATAGAAAAGAAAGGTCTGGTAATGGAATAACACTCATGTATAAAGCATGGTCATATTTTACTTTATTTATTTATTTTGAGACGAAGTCTTCCTGTCACCCAGGCTGGAGTGCAGTAGTGAGATCTCGGCTCACTACAACCTCTGCCTCCTGGGCTCAAGCGATTCTCCCGCCTCAGCCTCCCAAGTAGCTGGGACTACTAGTGCGTGCCACCACACCTGGCTACTTTTTGTATTTTTAGTAGAGACGGGGTTTCGCCATGTTAGCCAGGATAGTCTCATTTCCTGACCTTGTTATCCACCCTCCTTGGCCTCTCAAAGTGCTGGGATTATAGGGGTGAGCCACTGCGCCCAGCCTACTTTAATGATAAAGACATTCCATGAAATCCCCTTGACAAGGTATCCTAATGATGCTGTTCTGTAGAAACTGATTTGGAAGTTTAGTGATTTGCCCCAGATCCACACTGGTTACCATGATCACGCCACTTGAAGTACAGTGACTTCAAGATGCCAGAAAAACAAAGCTCAGGTACACAGGTACAGCTTTTTTTTTACTTTTTTTTTTTGAGACGGCTGGAGTGCAATGGTGTGATCTTGGCTCACTGCAACCTCCGCCTCCTGGGTTCAAGCAATTCTCCGGCCTCAGCCTCCTGAGTAGCTGAGACTACAGGTGTGTACCACCACGCCCAGCTAATTTTTGTGTTTTTAGTAGAGACGGAGTTTCACCATGTTGACCAGGATGGTCTCGATCTCTTGACCTCGTGATCCACCCGCCTCGGCCTCCCAAAGTGCTGGGATTATAGGCGTTAGCCATTGCGCTCAGCCTTTTTTTTTTTTTTTTTTTTTGAGACAGAGTCTCACTCTGTCACCCAGGCTGGAGTGCAGTCATGCAATCTCAGCCTACTGCAACCTCTGCCTCCGGGTTCAAGCACTTCTTTGCCATAGGCTCCCAAGTGGCTGGGATTACAGGCGCCCACCACCAGGCAGGCACAGCTAATTTTTGTATTTTGAGTAGAGACAGGGTTTCACCGTCTTGGCCAGGCTGCTCTTTAACTCTTGACCTCGTGGTCCAACCGCCTTAGCCTCCCAAAGCGCTAGGGTTACAGGTATGAGCCACCGCGCCCGGCCCCGCTCAGGTACATCTTTTACACTTGTTTCCCTGAAAGCCAGCCAGTGTTGCTACTGGCTTCTCAGAATAACCCTGCCAATCACCATTTAACTGCCTCCTGGTCAGAAACAGCGGAGAGGGGCTTGCCGGGCCTCCTCACTCCAAAGCCAGAACTGGGCTGTGATGCAGAGGGGCAGGTCAGGGAAGGGGAATGGCCAGGCTGCCGCTCATAATACAGACCCGGGGAGACTTGAAAACTGAGTGCAATGTGTGGATTTATTTTGATCTGATTCAAATAAGTCAACCATTAAAAACAAACAAACAAAAAACACATGCTGAGACAAATGGAAAAATCTGAATACCAACTGGGTGCTAGGGGATATTATGAAATTTCTGCTTGTTACATGTGATGACATGGTTGTAATGTTAAAAAAAAAAAAGGTCTATCAACACACAAATATGAGCAACTGATTTTTGATAAAGTTACAAGAGTCACTGAACAGAGGAAGAGCAGCTCCTCAAAAACGGCACTGGATCAGGCCAGGGGCAGTGGCTCACGCCTGTAATCCCAGTACTTTGGGAGGTCAAAGGTAGGAGGATGGCTTAAGCCCAAGAGTTTGAGACCAGTCTACGCAATGTAGTGAGACTCCATCTCTACAAAAAAATATTATTATTATTATTATTTTTAAAGATGGGGTTTCACCATGATGGCCAGGCTGGTCTTGAACTCCTGATCTCAGGTGATCCACCCACCTTGGCCTCCCAAAATCCTAGGATTATAGGCGTGAGCCACCACGCCTGGCCAAAAATATTTTTTTAAATTAGCCAGGCATGGTGGTGCACACCTGTAGTCCCAGCTACTCAGGGGCTAAGGTTAGAGGATCACTTGAGCCCAAGGGGTCAAGGCTGCAGTGAGCCACAATCACATCACTGTAATCCAGCCTGGTAGATAAAGTGAGACCCTGTCTCAAAAAAAAAAAAAGAAATCATGCTAGATCAATTGGACATCTACAAGTAAAATAATGAACTTGATCTAAATCTCATGCCTTATATAAAAATTAAAACAGATCAAGGACTAAAATGCAAAACATATCTATAACACTTTCAGGGAAAAGTATAGAAGAAAATATTCGGGACCCTAAAGACTTGATGAAGAGTTTTTATATTTGACACCAAAGATACTATCCATAAAAAGAAAACCTGGTATATTGGACTTCATCAACATTTAAAACTTTTGTTCTGCAGAAGACCCTGTAAAGAGGATCCAAAGACAAGCTACATAGTGGGATAAAATATATGCCAGCTACATATCCAACCAACTTCTTTTTTCTTTTTGTGACAGAGTTTTGCTCTTGTGGCCTATGCTGGAGTGCGATGGTGCAATCTCAGCTCACTGCAACCTCTGCCTCCCAGGTTCAAGTCACTCTCCTGCCTCAGCCTCCTGAGTAGCTGGTATTACAGGCCCCTGCCACCACATCTGGCTAATTTTTTGAATTTTTAGTAAAGGAGAAATCCTGCCTCTACTAAAAATACAAAAATTAGTGGGGCGTGGTGGTATGCACCTGTAGTCCCAGCTACTCGGGAGGTCGAGGCAGTAAATCACTTGAACTGGGAGGTGAAAGCTGCAGTGAGCTGAGATTGAACAACTGCACTCCAGCTTGGGCCACAGAGCAAGACCGTCTCAAAAAAAAAAAATTGTACACTCGCTCTGGAAAATAGTTTTGTCAGTTCCTTATAAAATTAAACATGCAGGACCCAGCAATTCCATTCTTAGGCATTTATTGCAGAGAAATGAAAACTTTTGTTTACACAAAAAACCTGTACACAAGTGTTACAGCAGCTTTATTCAGAGTAGCCCCAAACTGGAAATAGCCCAGATGTCTCCCAATGTGTCAGTGGTTAAAGAAACTGTGTTAAACTATGGTGCATCCATGCTACTCAGCAATAAAAAGAAAGGAACTATTGATACACACAACCACCTAGATGGACCTCAAGTGAATTATGCAGAACTGAAAAAGTCAACATCAAAAAGTCACATACTTGGCCAGGCACAGTGGCTCACACCTGTAATCCCAGCACTTTGGGAGGCCAAGGTGGGTGGATCATTTAAGGTCAGGAGTTCGAGACCAGCCTGGCCAACCTGATGAAACCCCCATCTCTACTAAAAATACAAAAATTAGCTGGGGGTGGTGGCACATGCCCGTAGTCCCAGCTATTTGAAAGGCTGAGGCAGGAGAACTGCTGGAACCCAGGAGGCAGAGGTTGCAGTGAGCCAGGATCGTGCCACTGCACTCCAGCCTGGGCGACAGAGCAAGACTCCATCTCAAAAAGAAAAGGTCACATACTTTATGATTCAATTTGTAACATTCTTTTTTTTTTCTTTTTTTAGCAAAACGGAGACCGTGCAATTTTTTTTTTTTTTTTTGAGATTAAGTCTCACTCTGTTGCCCAGGCTGGAGTACAGTGGCACGATCTCAGCTGACTGCAACCTCTGTTCCCTGGGTTCAAGCGATTCTCCTGCCTCTGCCTCCCAAGTAGCTGTGACTATAGGTGCATGCCACCATGCCCAGCTAATTTTTTGTCTTTTAGTAGAGACCGGGTTTCACCGTGTTAGCCAGGATAGTCTCAATCTCCTGACCTCGTGGTCCATCCGCCTCAGCCTCCCAAAGTGCTGGGATTACAGGCATGAGCCACCGTGCCTGGCAATTTATAACATTCTTTCAGTAACATTAGAGATGGAGAACAGAGTAGTGGCTGCCAGGAGAGATGGGGAAGGGCAGAGAGGTGGATGTGGTTACGAAGAGACAGCACGAGGGAGAGCTGTAGTGATGCAATGCTTCTGTGTCTTCACCATTCGTGTAGTGGTGGTTACATGAATCTACATGATGAAACTGCACAGAATAAACACACACACACATGCACATGGTGAAACCTAAATAAACTCTATGGATTGTACCAATATACAATCCACATTGTACACTGAAACTGAATGCAAGGGTTTTGATATTGCACTACAGTTACGCAAGATGCTACCACAGGGAGAAAGTGGGTGATGGGTACATAGGCTCTCTCTGAATATTTTTTGCAACATCATGTGAATCTATAATTATTCCAAAATTAAAATTTAAAGATCAATCAGAGATACATACAGACACATTTGCAGATTAAATGACACAGGTCTAGGGTTTGCAATTTAAAATGCTCCGTAAGAGCCAAGCATGGTGATTTGCGCCTGCAATCCCAGCATTTTGGGAGGCCAAGGCAGGTGGATCACTCGAGGTCAGGAGTTTGAGACCAGTCTGGCCAACAAGGTGAAACCTTGTTTCTACTAAAAATATAAAAAATTAGCTGGGCGTGGTGGTAGGCACCTGTAATACCAGCTACTTGGGAAGCTGAAGCAGAAGAATCGCTTGAACCCAGGAGATGGAGGTTGCAGTGAGCTGAGATTACACCACTGCACTCCAGCCTGGGCAACAACAGCAAAACTCCATCTCAAAACAAATAAACACAAAATTCCAGGAGAAAAGAAAATAAAGGACAAAAAGTGGGAGAAACAGATGAAACAGAATCAACAATTTATTGATAAGTGTAGAAGCTTGGTGAGGAATATATAGCGGTTCATATAGTTTGCTCTCTAATTTTGTGTTTGAAAATTTCCAAAAGAGAAGTTTTACTAAGTTCCCAGTTGTGCTTAGGCCAACACAAGGGCTAAGCCTGACTTATTTGTCCACTTTGTTGTTAACTTTTGAACATAAATTAAGGTCAAAGCTTAAAGTTCTATTTATTTACAAAGTTTTTATTATGAATATTTATTGAGATTTTCATAAACCACATCTTTAATCTGCTTGTTTACTACTTTTTGCCTCTAAGAAGTCCCACAAAGTTATAAAAAATAAAAATTTATAAATACACATTGAGAATTATGCATTTTTATACAACAACAGGCAGGTCAGTGTTTCAAGTTTTCTAACCCTTTCCCTGTCTCCCCTCAGAACAAAATTATAAGAGTATAGCCTCTGAAATCTCAACAGCAGAAATAGTAACCCTTTTCCAAACCCTGCCTATAACTTAGCACAACTGCATTCAACAGACGCTTACTTTGGATAATAACAACAAATGGAAACCGTAGAAACACTGACTGGGACGACACCTCCCAAGAGCAGTGAGAACAGCAAGCTGGGATTGGCCATGGCTTGAATGTGGGGCGGTGTTTATCAACTCATCAGGCCAAGAATCTCGAAGAACTGAATCACAAACCCTGAGAAGCGCACATAGGCCAGTCTAACTGCTTTGATCTAGGAGAGTTTCAGGTTACTACCAACCTGAAAAACTCCTATTTAATCCAGTTGGGGAATTCAATT